>JAREIK010000036.1:223992-316461 GCA_029783825.1 Sapria himalayana
TACAAAAATTTTCCGTCGCTAATCTATCCCTAAATTCGTCACTAAATCTCCCGCTTTTCTTTAGTGGAATTTTCGAAAAATTTTCTCTCGCTAATCCGTTGCTATATTTTTTCATTAAATCATCATTCCCTTGCTTTTCACGAGCTAATCCATTGCAAATTAGCTAGGATTGATCCCAAGGTAAAATTCCCTATATAAAATTCCTTAGCTAAATTGATATTTTCTTGTAGTGATATATATATATCTATCTTTCTATATATCTATCATTATATCTATCTATCTTTTTATCAATTTATCTATCTATCTGTCTATTTATCTATATGTCTCACTAGCTATCTTTATATGTGTCTATATATGTATCTATCTATCTCTGTGTATTTTTCTATATCTATCAATCTATCTATCTATTATTAATCTGTCTATCTATCTATCTACCTACCTATCTATTGATCTTCTATCAATTTTTCTATATATCTATCTTTCTTTCTATGTGTCTACCTTTCTATCCATCTATCTATATATCATTATTCTATCTATCTGTCATTCCATCTATATATCTTTATATCTATCTATTAAACTATAAATCTATCTATTTGTCTGTCTATATGTCTTTCTCTATAATTTTATAATTATCTTACTATCTATCTATCTATCTTTTTATCTATTTATCTATATGTCTATCTGTGTACTATTTTATTAATGTATCTATCTATCAATCTATTTATTTGTCTATGTTTTATATCTATTTATTTGTTTAACTATCTATAAATCTATCTGTCTATGTGTATATGTGGCTATCTATCAGTCTACCTATCTATATTTTGGGTATCTATCTTTTTATCTATATATCTTATATATATATATATATATATATATATATCTATCTATCTATTTGTGTATATATCCATCAATCTCTCTATCAATCTATCAATTTATCTATTTGTTTATATGCCTTTTTGTCATTCTATCTTTCTGTCGATCTTTCTATTTATCTATATATCTCTCTCTCTAACTATCTAATTGTCTTTTTTTTATCAGTCAATTAGTCTATCTATTTTAATACCTATCTTTTATCTATCAATATGCTTATTTGTCTCTCTATCTAATTTTCTATATGGCTAATTTTTTATCAGTCTATCTGTCAATTTGTCTATTTGTTTATCAATCTATTTGTTTATCTGTATATCTGTCTATCTATCTATTTGCTTATCTATTCATCAATCTATCTGTCAATCCATCTATCTAACTATCCGTCTATTTGTCTATATGTCTATTTATTTATCTAACTATCTACCTTAAAAGCCTATCTACTTATTTGTTTATTTATTTATCTGTCTATCTATTTATCTATCTATCAATCTATCTATGTGGTAATCTATCTATGTGGTAATCTATCTATGTGGTAATCTATTATCTCTCTATATGTCTATAGATCTATATATATATGTCTATCTATCTATATTTCTATCTATATATGTGTCTATCTACCAATCTACCTATCTAGCTATCTGTCTATCTATCTTTTATTTTATCTAACTATTTGTCTATTTTCTATCTATCAGAGTATCTATCTATTTATGGGTATATATATATATATATCATCAATCAATATATCTATCTACATATCTTTCTATCTATCAATCTATCTAGCTATACATTTAGTTATATATCAATCAATCAATCTATATATCTTTTAATACATCTTTCTATTTGTCTTTCTTTCCATCTATCTATCTACGTGGTGTATCTATCTTTATGTATATCTATCTATCTCTCTATTTTTCTTTCTACATATCTATATGTCTGTTTATCTATTTATTGTCTATCTGTCTATTATTATATCTATCTATATATCTATTTGTCAATCTATCTATCAATATTCCATCTAACTATGTGTATTTGGTATTTATGTTGAATCTTTGTCTATAATGTTCTTTGTGTCTATATATTTCTCTCTTTATATATCTAAATGTCTATATATATATACATACATACATACATACATACATACATACATACATAATCATACATACATACATACATATTATATATATATATCTATTTGTTTATTTATTTATCAATCATCAATCATCTATCTATCTATCTAGCTACTAGTCTATCTAACATTTGTCTATCTTTTTATACATTTATTTGTATATTTGGATATATGTCTATATACTTATTTGTTTATCTATCTATCTATAAATTAGTCTATCTATATAATTATTTATCTATATATCTAAATCTCTATGTATCTTTCTATTTTATTTCTATCTATATTGAATTTATTTATCTATATATCTATCTATATCGATCTATCTATCTATTCTCTATATATCTATATGTATATATCAATCTATTTTCTATTTATCTGTCTATCTCAAATCTATTTTACTATCTATCTATTTGTCTATCTATCTATCTATCGATCTATATAACTTTCTATATACTTGTCTAACTTCTATTTATATAGCTTTATATAGATATATACCTTTCTATTTATCTATCTATCTTTCTACCTATATCACTTTCTATCTTCTACTTTTCTATCTGTATATCTAGCTATCTATCTAACTATCTTTGAGTCTATATATGTATTAATCTATTAGTCTTTCTGTCTATCTTTATATCTGTTGATCTTTCTATCTGTCTATATGTATATCAGTCTATCTATCTATCTATCTATCTTTGTATCTCATTATTTTCATAGCTATATATTATCTATATGTCTATCTATCTATTTGTCTATCTATTCTTATGTTTGTCTTTATATTTTGTCTATTTATTAATATTTTTGTGTGTCTTTGTGTGTGTGTCTCTTTGTGTATTTGTCTATATATCAATAGGTTTATCTCGCTATCAATTTATATATCTATCTATCTATCTTTCAATCAATTAATCAATCAATCTATCAATCAATCTATCTATATATCTCTCTATCCATATATCTGTCTTTCAATTGTGTTATTTTTTATATGCCTATCTATTTTTTCATCTATCTATCTGTTATCTATATGTCTATATATTTATATATCTGTCTATCTATCTATCTAGCTATATGTATATTGGTATATCTTTTTATTTGCCTATTTATCAATCTATCTTTCCATCTCTATATTTTTCTATCTATCTATTTGTCTATCAGTCTATCTATTTATTTGTATATGTATTCTTATGTTTGTCTATCTATTTTGTATCTATTTATCACCCTATTTGTCTGTGTCTAATTGACTTTAGTATTGTGTATAAGTGTTATATCTTTATCTATTTAATATATCAATCTCTCTATTTATCTAACTATGTTATTTATCTTTATGATATATATATACTATATATATAGATATATATTTATTTATTTATTTATTTATGTAACTATCTATTACCTATAAGTATATTTGTCAAATTGGATATCTAAATATATTCCTTTATGTTTATTTATATATTATCTATCTATCTATCTAAATATCTATCTATACATTTTTCAATCTATATATCTATCTATCTATTTATGTCTATATGTTTATCTATCTATTTGTTTAACTATATATCTACCTACCTATCTATATATCTATTTGTCTATCGATCTATTTTCTATCAATCTATATATCTATCTATCTATATATCTATATGTCTATCAATCATTCTACCTGTCTATTTGCTATTTATCTATCTATTAGTCTATTTGTTTAACTATCTATCTATCTATTTATCTGTCTATCAATTTATATATATGTCAATCTATCTATATGTCCATTTGTCTGTATGTCTATTTATCTTTCTATCTATTTGTTTGTCTGTCTATCTTTATTAGTCTATTTGTCTATCTATTTTTTTTATATTTCTATCTAACTATATTTATCACTATCTAACTAACTATCTATCTATTTATCTATTTATCTATCTATTAGTCTATCTATTTGTCTATCTATCAATCTGTTTATTTTTCTATCTATCTATATGTCTATTTATCTATCTACTATCTATCTATCTGTATGTCTGTCTGTGTATCTGTCTATGTATAAATCTATATATATATATATTTCTCTAGTTGTCTTTTAGTCTATAACTTTAATTATCTATTTGTTAATTTGGCTATCTATCTTTCTACCTATGTATATATTTGTCTATCTATTTATCTATCTATTTATCTATGTATCTATATATCTATCGATATTCCTATCGATCTATCTGCCTATTTATCTATTTTACTATAGGTCTATCTGTCTATCTATCAATTTGTCTATTTTTTTATTATTCTATCTGTTTATATGTCTATATGTCTATCAGTCTATCAATCTTTCACTCTTTCTATCTAACTATCTTTCTATTTATCAATCTAGATATCCAACATCTATATATCTCTCAATCTATTTGTCTATCATCTATCTATCTATATTTCGACATGTCTATCTATCTTTAATCTAAATGTTATAATTGTATGAATCTATATATGTAACTATCTATCTTTCTATCTATATATATATAACTATCTAACATGTATTTGTTTATCTATCTATCATTCAATCTATCTATCGATCTTTATATTTATCTATCTATCTATATCTATATCTATCTATCTATCTATCTGCATGTCTGTCTGTCTATATCTTTATCTGTCAATCTGTATATCTATTATCTACCTATCTATATTTCTATTTATCTATCTATTTATTTATGTGTCTAACTTTCAAATGTCAATCAATCTATCTATCTATCAGTCTATATATCTATCTATCTTTCTATCTATTTGTCTACCTGCCTATCTATCGAGCTATCTATCTAACTATCTATCTCTTTATCTTTCTATATATCTATTTATCTACATGTATATTAATTTGACTATCTATTTATTTTTCTATGTATCTATATGTCTATATGTTTATTTATCTATTTGTCTATCTGGCTATCTATTTATGTATTTATGTGTTTATGTGTCTATCTTTCTATCTTTCTATATGTCTATCTGTCTATCTAACAATATATATAATATTGTTTATCTATCTATCTATCTTATATCTATCAATCTGTATTTCTATTATTATGCCTATCTTTTGTCTGACTATCTTTTAATCTTTCTATTTGTCTAACTGTATATCTATCTATCTATGTATCTATAAATCTATTTATCTGTCTTTCTGTCTATCTATTAATTTATACATACATACATACATACATACATACATACATATATATATATATATATATATATATATATGTCAATATATCTCTTTTTATCTATCTATTTATCTTCTATCTATATATCTATGTATCTATATATCTATCTTCTCTGTATTTTTCTAATTATCTATTTTGTCTTTCTATGTATATTTTTATAAATCAATCTTTATATCTGGCTATGTATGTATATGTCTATCTATATATCACTCTATCTATCTATCTGTGTATCTATATATCTATCTATCTATCTACCTATAATTTTGTCTATCTATCTATCTAAATATCAATCTATATGTCTATCAATCTTTCTATTTGGATATCATACTAAGACTTTATATGTCAATCTATCTATCTTTCTATGGGTCTAGTCTTTTAACTATCTATCTTTCTATCTATTTATCTTTCTATTTATCAGTATATCAATCTCGATATCAATCTGTATATCAGTTTATCTATCTATTTGTATATCTATGAATCACGCTATCTATATATCTATCTATCTATATATCTATCTATCTATTAGTATATATGTTTATCTATCTATGAATCAGTCTATATATCTATCTTATATCTATATGTCTATCTATTAATTTTTCAATGTGTCTGTGTATCTATTTATCTATCAATGTACATATCTATCTACCTACCTATCTGTCTATGAATCAATCTATCTATCTATCTACCTATCTATATGTCTATCTATCAATATATATATCTATCAATCAAATTATCTATCTATCAATATATATATTGTCAAACTATCTATCTATCTATATGACTTGTTATGTATCTATCTATTTTTAATGATTCTAACTCTTTATTTGTCTATCTATTTATCTATCTTTTATCTATCAATCCATCTATATTTTTATCAGTCTATCTGTTAATCTGTCAATATGTCTATTTGTTTATCTATCTCTCTATCTATCTGTCTATATCTCTATCTATCTAACTATATAATAGTCTAACTATATATATCTATTTGTCTATCTCTCAATTTGTGTATCTATCTATCTATCTCTATATCTATCTATCTATTTATCTCTATATCTATCTATATATATATATTTCTATATCTATTTATCTGACTATGTATCTATTAGTGTATCTCTCTATTTGTCTATTTGACTAATTGTAAATATGTATATGTTCTTATATATCAAAATGTCTATATGTCTATAGTTCTCTTTGTATTTCTATCTAATTATCAATCAATCTATCTGTCTATTTGCATATCCATCTATCTGGCTTTGTGATGATATTTGTATATGACTATCTATCTATTTGTCTATTTGTCTATCTACTTATCTATCGATGTGTTAATCGATCGATCTATCTATCTATCTATTTATCAATCTATATGTCAGTCTATCACTTTATATATCTATTTATCATTCTATCTATCTATCTATTTATATTCTATCTATCTATTTGTCTATTTGTCTATCTACTATGTGTTTATGTGCCTATCTTTCTATCTACACTACAACAAAACTTCAAATTTATAACGTTTTGTTCCTTAACATTTTCAAAAAATGTCATTATTCTATTTGTAATTAGACATGTCATGACATTTTTCTAAAAATATCATTATTTGGAACATTTTTTTCTATTTTTATGGTGCTTACTAGAAGTTTCATTGTTAAGACTAATAGGTTAGGAAATTTCTTGACTACTTAAAAAATGACAATGAATAAGGGGCTGAAAATTAAAAACCTTGTCACTTTTATAAGTGTCATGGATATAAAAATATTAATTTTGAATTTATTGATTTGGAACTAATTAGTTTTGTATTTTTTTTATTTGTAAAATAAGTAATAATTTTTTAAATTTTACTCTAGATTAATAAAAAAAATTATCAATTTTTAGTTGAAAATTATTTATTAAAAATAAAAAGAAACTTATGATCAAATTAAAAAAAAATATATAAATATTTTTACATTCAAATTTGAATTTTTTAATTATAAAATAAGTAATAATATTTAATTTTTAAAATTAATCTATTAATATTTAATTTATCCCTAATTGAAATAATGATAAAATGAAATTTAAGGTCATTTAATAAAATGATGTGATGAATATAATATTTAATTTATCTTCATTTAATAAAATGAAGATTTGCTAGAAATTGCGAGTCTTCATTCCTCACCAGACGCATCACTCGAGATTATCATTTTGAAAAGTATCCAAAATTCAGGTAATCTTAATATTTTTAACGCATCAATCGAGATTATGTTTTGAGCAGTATTTTCAATTTCATCTTCAACACCATGTCCCAGTATATTGATTCGCTGGTTGAAAAAAATATTACGAGCAACGAAATCAAGATTTTGTTAATAAACCGAAAAAAAGAAAAATCATGTATTCGTTAATACATGATTTCGTGAATTGAAAAAAATGTTTCGGGCAGCGAAAACTATATTTAGATGCACAAAATCTGGATTTCAATTCACGAAAACATGCTTTCTTTCAACAAAAACATGATTTCGTGAATCATGTTTATCTAGTTAAATTTCATCTCATTTTTAGATATAAAAGAGATTTAGTGAATCATGTTTTCGTGAAACATGATTTCGTGAATCATGTTATCTATTTTATCTAGTTAAAATCCAGCCAAAACTAGATTTTAGCTACCCATATTTCGTGGCTGTATAGCTAAAATATAAATTTTTAAATTCATCTCATTTTTTAAATATATATTTTTAAATATAAATATAGCAAAATCTGGATAACTAAAATATAAATTTTGGTTGTTTTTTAATTTCATCTCATTTTTCTTAAATATAAATTTTTGTTTTTGATTCAGGTCAAAATCATTTATTTTATTTTTTGTTTTTAAAATAATTATCTAGTTAAATTTAAGTATATATCAGCATTGTGTGTGTTGTGATGAAATGGTATTTTATATATTAGTTAAAAAATTATTTTTTAAAAATTAGTTATAGTTTGTTGAGGTGGATAGCTAAAATAGATAGCAATGTTGGAGTTAACTTTAAAAATTGAATAGCTAAAATAGATAATATATTATTTTAATATTTTTTTAGTTTCTAAATAAGAGAGCATTGTTGGAGAAGCTCTAAAACTCTTGCAACCCGACAAAGCACAAAGTCACAAACAACACAAATCTAAATGGTAGACTACAATTCTTCTTTTCATCCTTCTGACTGAATCAGTTGAAAGCTCCTATTGAATCAATGATTTTGTGGTATTATTAATCCAGAGTCTTCTTTCGGTGACTTGTACATGATGAATTCAACTTTTAATGTTCTCACCCATGAGGAGCTCCTGCAAATTTGGTAAAAAAATGAACTATATTTACGATTCAGACATTGATTTTGTTGGTGGAGGACCTTGAGACTTCTTTGATAGTCTTATAAATGAGGAGTCTAATTTTTAATTTTTTTTCCTTGTCTCCTTTTAATTTATGTATCAAAAAAGGATTAGTTCACTATAATTTATGTATCAGAAAATGGGAAAATCTTCTCTATTTTTTTGTTAAGCAGTTTAAGTTTATCAAATATGGATGATTATACTGTTCTGGGGTGGGCTCTACTTTTAAAAGGTTGAAGAGTTTACTACTGTGAGATTACATTTTTTAGGAGTTAACGGGTTGAGTTAATGTTTGAAATGTATGATGTTTAGAGAGTGTTATTTCTAGTTTCAGAGCTAAGTTTGCTAGTTTGGTTTGAAGGGATAAGGCAAAGTGGGAGCTAAGTTCTGGAACAATTTTCTACTTCCAATCACACTGCCATTTAGAAAAAATGTGATTCCAAATTTTCTACTTTATGAGTCATGTCAATCTTTTCACATGTCAACAAAATAAAATAAAATAATTATTGGGAAAGGAGGTCAAATAAGGCAAAGTGGAGGGCCAAGGATTTTCTCTCCTCTATTTTTCAGACCGTGAATGAATGGAAAAAAGAAGGTTATACTTCCTAAAAATGTGTGCTCTATAGTCATGTCATTTCAAAATCAATCAGCCTAAGGACCTAGAGACATGTAATGTCATATCTATAAATTAGTCTAGCTCACGTATTTGTTTATTTTATGTTTATATTACAGCAAAATTAAAATATATTATTATCTTGTATAGAAATAGATGATAGGTAAATCAATACGCACCTAAATTAAATACTTTTAAACTATTTTTTAAATGTTTTCTATTCATGGAGAAGTTTGAATAGAATATTACTATTTTCCTCACAACAAGAAGATGTACTTTATATACCTCGGAATATTGATTATTGGAAATGAGAAATTAAATAAAGTATTTATAAAAATAAGCTACACAAATAAGGATATTACTATCAAAAAGAGAATATATACCTTATATACATTTTATACATAAGAATATTGATTATGGAAAATGAGAAATTACGCAAAGTATTTGTTAAAATAAGCTACACAAATAAGGAAAATAAGATGTGGGGGGGTCCAGTAAATATTATATAAAATTTTTAAGCAGCTAGAATTAAATAAAATAATATAGTTAAAAGGAAAATACATGGCCAATAAAAATTTTCCTTTTCTTAAAATACTTTTTATTTTCTCTTTTTCTTAGACATGTTTGATAAAAAAATCATCTTATTTTTTCTTTTCCCTAATGTCATGTCATTTTTCTAATAAATTAGAGAATTAGCTTTTACCTCAAATATGATTTAAATAATTTTTCGTTAAAAAAATAGCAAAAAAGGAATAAAAACCTATAATGCACTAGAATGCATAATGGGAGGTTCTATGATCAGATTAGGAGGAGAATAAAATATTTTTATATTAATGAATTGAATTTTCTCATTTTTGCCTTTTATATATAGAATAATTAAATAATATTTTTTTGTTTAAATATTTAATTTTCTAAGAATCATGCTAACTGTGAGAAATAATTTCTCATGTTTGATTTCCTTCAAGAAAATGTGCAATTTGAAATAAATTAATAACTATTTATTGATTTATGGATTATTATTATTATTATTCTTATATTTGTTGTTTAAAAATAAAGATAGGGACATCAAAATTAATAGTCATCCTAGATGACCTCTTATTATCCTTATCCATTTAATTCAAACACAAAGTCATTATATTTAAAATAAAAAGTTAACCTTAGTTGGAATAAATATAAGTAAAAATTTATCCTTGGTTGGAATATATATATATATATACATACATATATAATCATTTTTTGTGAAAGATAAAATTAAAATAATGATATAATTATAGTAAAAATAATAATAATCATCATCATTTAGGTTATTATGATACTTTAGATAATAATAAAAATTTGGTTGCCTTATTGTTTATTTTGTGGGACAATTACATATGTGCACTTTAAATAATCAAAATTAATTAATTTCATCCATTTTCCTTCATAGTATTTTGACTATTTGATGTTGCTTTAAGTTGAAAGTTGATTCTTAGGCCTTTCTAATAGAAGTAATATATTTGAAATAAGCATACGGTAGAATAAGTGTAAGTTAATCTTGTAAATGATTTGAAAAAAGTTAATCTACTAAAATAAATGCGATATGTAATCAATTTAAAAAATGAATCTAAGAACATTGGTGGTTGACACATAGAAATAATGTATTTCTATATGAGATAGGAACTACTCCCAAATTTATGATGTTAGAAATGTTAGCATAAAACAAATAAAATAACTTGATATTATATATGTTAATATTTATATACACTTGTTGTAATGTGATTATACATCTTTTTGAATTTACTACTCCTAAGCAATAATATATATATATATATATATATATATACATATAATATATATATATATATATAATTGGATTGTTTAAATTTATAAATATTCAGTATGTTATTCTATAAGGGTAGATCTATGTAAACAAAGTCAACATGATTAGAATAGTAATGCTCATTCCTTCTATCTTAGATCTGATATGCTTATAAATATTTTATTAAATTGATTATTGAATTTTCATTTAACAGAGAAAATAGTGGTTACTAAACGAATAACATTGGAATGTTGATATGTTCTTCCATTTGAAGTTTGATCACTATTGGAAATAATTTGATCTTTAAAAATGGATCGTTCATGGATCTCAAAGGATAGGAGATTGGAGGAATATGAAGATGGAGTTGAATGTTTTGTTGCATTTGCAATACAAAATTCTGCAAATAAAACCTCCATTAAATGTCAATACTTACAATGTGATAATATGATATTCCATACTCCTCAAAAGATTCGAGACCATTTGTTTTTCTTTGGAATTGATCAAAGTTACCATACATGGTATTGGCATGGAGAGACAACTCCAAGTGGCCCACCAACCATAAGAGCATAACATTATGATAGACTTCAATTTGATGATCAACGTAGTACAATAGAAATGGTTCAAGATGCACATGATGATTGTCAAAATGATCCTGAATTGTTTGCAAGATTACTACAAGATGTAGAAAAACCATTATATCCTGGTTGTAGAAACTTTACAAGATTGTCTGCCTTGATCAAATTATACAACTTGAAAGCACGTTTTGGGTGGTCTGATAAGAGCTTTTCATAGCTTTTACAAATACTTGGAGATATGTTACCTTTAAATAATGAATTGCCTTTTTTCATGTATTAAACGAAAAAAATATTAAATTCTTTGGGAATGGAATATGAGAAAATACATGCATGCCCAAATGATTGTGTACTTTATCGGAAGGAGTTGAAAGATGCATCTTTATGTCCTACCTGTGGAACTTCGAGGTGGAAGACTGATAACACAGGAACTAAGAGGAGAAAAGGAGTTCTAACAAAAGTAATGTGGTATTTTTTTTCAATTCCAAGATTTAGAAGAATATTTCAATCATCAAAAATTGCAAAAGAACTCATATGACATGTTGAAGAAAGTAATTTTGATGGGAAAATGCATCATCCATCAGATTCACCATCATGGAAGCAAGTTGATCACAGATGGCCTGAGTTTTTCTTAGAACCTAGAAACCTGAGACTTGCAATTTCTACAGATTGCATAAATCCTCACAGGTCATTTAATATGAAACAAAGTTGTTGGCCCATTCTCATGATAATTTACAACCTTCCTCCATGGTTGTGCATGAAAAGAAAATTTATGATGTTATCTTTATTAATTTCAGGTCCACGACAACCTGGTAATGACATTGATGTCTATTTAGCACCGCTAATAGAAGATCTAATAACATTGTGGGAGGTCGGAGTTCAAGTTTATGATGCACATCAACAAGAAATTTTTACATTAAGAGCTGTTCTATTATGGATAATCAATGATTTTCCTACATATGGAAACATGTTAGGGTGTATAGTTAAAGGATATTATGGTTGTCCAATATGCAAAGAAGAAACATATTCTTGTATGTTAAAGCATGGAAAATAGAACTCCTATACTGGACATAGATGATTTCTTCCAAGAAACCATCCATATAGGAAACAAAAGAAAGTATTTGATAGAAAACAAGAGTTTCGCTCACTTCCACAAATATTGAATGGCGAGGAAATATTAAAAATAATAATGGAATTTGCAATTCTGGGGGAAAAAAAGGTTAATCGAGGTAAATCTAAAATCAACAATACAATTTGTTGGAAAAAGAAGTCCATATTCTTTGATCTTGAGTATTGGGAATATCTTCATGTTCGTCATAATTTGGATGTAATGCATATTGATAAAATTATTTGTGAAAGCATTATTGGTACCTTACTCAACATTGTAGCTAAGACAAAGGATGGGCTTAATTCTTGCTTGGATCTCGTAGAATAGGCTTAAGGAGTGAATTGGCACCAAGGTTTGAATCAAAGAGAACATATCTCCATCCTGCATGTTATACACTTTCTACTATGGAAAAGAAGGTGTTTTGCCAAACACTTTCGCAATTGAAAGTTCCTTATGGATATTGTTCTAACCTTCGAAACCTCGTGTAAATGGAAGATTTGAAACTTTATGGATTAAAATCTCATGACTATCATGCATTGATACAATAATTTGGCCGGTTTTGGTATGTTCTATCTTGCCCAAGCACGTGAGGAATTCCATTTGTAGATTGAGTTTCTTTTTTAATGCTCTTTGTAGTAACGTCGTTGATGTTCCTTCATTAGATGACTTACAAAATGAAATAGTGGTGATTTTATGCTTGTTTGAAAAGTACTTCCCCACCTTCATTATGTGATATCATGGTGCATCTTACTGTGCATCTTGTAAGAGAAGTGAGACTTTGTGGACAGGTTTACTTTAGGTGGATGTACCCATTTGAAAGGTTTATGAAAGTGTTAAAAGGTTATGTATGAAATCATTCTCGACCTGAAGGTTGTATTGCTGAATGCTATATTGTAGAAGAATGAATCGAGTTTTGTATAGAGTATTTATCAAATGTGGATGCAATTGAAATTCCTAGTAGTTCAACCATTGACCAAAAAGTCAGGGCACCAATATTTGGAGGTCATACTATGAAGGTCGATTCCAATTTATGGTTACAAGCACATCATTATGTGTTGGAAAATACCTCAATTGTCCAACCTTATATTGAGTAAGCACCACTAACTTTTTATTTCTTTATTTGTTGTACATATAATATATTACTCTAATTATTTAATTATTATACATGACTTCATAGAGAGCACATGCAATGGCTGAAAGTGAAACATCCACGTCAATTAAAAAGGCAAAAGTGGTTACATGACTGAGTATGCTCTTATTTTTACCTTTTGGTTACGACAAAAGGTACTACAATAGTTTTTTAATTTTTCATAACTTTTACATTAATGGTTAACATATAAATGATAACTAAAACTTATTTCTATAGGTTGAAGTTGCAATTGGAAATAATGAACCTGTATCTGAAACCCTTAAATGGATAGCTGATGGTCCAAGCCATAATGTGATGAAGTATAATGGTTATGTCATCAATGGGTGTTAATATAATACCAAGGACCATGATGATTTATGAGCTACCCAAAATAGTAGAGTTAGTATTGTAGCAACAACCATGCAAATTACTAGTGCTAAGAATAAAAATCCTATTTTCGGGGAGCTTTGTTTCTATGAAGTTATTACTGAGATTTGGGACCTTGATTATACTATGTTCAGAATTACAGTCTTCAAGTGTGATTGTATTGATAATAAGAATGGAATCAATGTTGATGATCTTGGGTTTACCTTAGTTGACTTTAGTAGAGTGGCTCATAATGTCAGATTCGTTCATATTAGCCTCCCAAGCTAAGAAAGTCTTCTAATGTACAAGATTAGCTTAATCTAAGATGGTCAATTATTTTTTCAACCCCTCAACAAGACTTCACAGAAAGAGCAAATGATGATGATCCTATGGACATTTCTATTGAACATAGTCCAGTCATATCTTCTTTGCCATAAGTTGAATTATTTGATGCAATGGATGACTTTGATCAAATTTGTATTCGAGATGATTGTGAGATAATTTGGGGTGAGAACAAATCATATATGTAACCAAATTGTAGCTTATTTATGGTATTGTGAATTGATATGCTACGATAGTATTTTGTAGTGTAAATGTATGCTTACTAGTTAATTTATTTTTCTTTGTTATTAGATGATTGTTATGCTTTCAATTTTAGATAATGTCAGGTTGACATTATTCAAAACATTGACAGTATTTTGTTTTATGCAAAGTAACTGATTAGGTAATGCCTTAAATTAGTTAATCTTATATTCTTTAAATTTTTGTTAGATATTTTAGTACTTTTATTTAAACATTATAAATATTTTTATGATAGGCATGGATACAGAACAACAATATAAAGCAACTACAAGAAAGAGATATAGAGGGATAACAAGAAAGACTATGATTATCAAGAATAGGAGCAAATGAATAAAACTTGCAGTAAAGTATAATGCTGATGGTGTTTATGTTGAACAAGCTGCTGTGCATCTCACAAGTTATTTAGGCGTATTGGCACGTACCATGGTCCCAATTAGATATAACACTTGGCACCACGTACCTAAGCAATTGAAGAATTAATTGTGGGACTCCATTGAGGTAAACTAGTATTTTTTTCTATCTATAACATTTTCTAATTCTATTTGCAAATTTTTTTAACAACTAATAATGATGTGAATCACTTCTAGGCTGCATTTACATTGGATTGTAAAAGTAGAAATTATTGTATGAAATCAATGAGTAGGTGCTTTGGATCATTCAAGAACATGTTGACTGCAGAGTATATCATTCCTTTCAAAGACCAACTAGAGTTTCTTAAAAAACCACCAGTTGAATACAGTTTTATTGAAGATGAAGATTGGACAATTTTTGTCAAAGAAAGATTATCTCAAAGATTTAAGGTAAATTTCTAATTATTTTCATGTCATATTCTCATATTTTCTTTACTTAATATGAAATAAAATTTTAAGGAGTTGAGAGAAGTTCAAAAAGAAAGAAGGAAAAAGCATATTTATAATCATCATCTTAGTAGGAAGGGATATGATGGTCTTGAGGAAGAGATGGTAAGTTAAAGATGTTAATTTACAATTTCAATATTTTAAAAGTTGGTAGCAACCGGCTTTACTAAAGTCATTGATAGAAGTGTATTATGAAAGAAAGTAATGGAGAAAAAAGATGACACTTATGATAAAGTGGTCATTCTGGTAGTGGAGAAGATTGTAAGTATAAGTTATGTAACATATATTTCATTTATGTTAATAACTTATATATATTGACCAATATGACATTGAATTTTATAACATTATTGTGTTTTAGGATAAGATGTTGCAACAGTCACAAGAAAGTAGTTTGAGTTTCAATGGAAATGACATACTTATTGAAGCATTGGGAACTCCTGAATATAGTGGTCGAGTACGAGCTAAAGGAAAGCATTATACACCATGACAATATTTTCATTCTATGGTAGATCATATTTTGCGGGAATTTATGAAAGAATCGCAAGAGCGACAATCAAAGTTTGAGGCAAAAATTTTATTCCAACTCTCTCAGATGACAATATATTGTCCTTCCTGAAATTGTTGAGCAACCAAAATATCGAGTAGATGACCACACTCCTCCAACGCTAAAAGCAAACAAGGTAAGTTGTAACTAATATTATGTTCTATAATAAAAATGTGTTAACACAAACTCATACTTTTCATATCAACTTACCTAGTTGATTAATTCCAATATAGAAGTAATGTTACAATATATGTTTGTATAATAAATTATATTAATAAGCTCATTAAGTTATGATTGTTCAATTTTGTCTAACTAATTCTTTCCTACTTGGAAATTATCAACTTTAGATGATTGCATATAACTAAACAATATTGTTTCATTTTATATGTTAGGAAATGTCAATTGGCCATAGGGACAAAAGAAAATGTAGTTGAAGCTGGAACAATAGTACTTGAATGTAGTGCTAACTTTCTTGTTGCTGTGGATGTTTCTTATGATCCAAATACAATACTTTCTGTACCTATTCTAAGCCAAATTACCACTATTGGAGATGCTATTGAGCATCAACTTTTATGGCCTGCCCAATTAGTCATTCTTACTACTCATCTCATCCTGGTATGTACTTTTTTTTAAAATAAAAAATTTCTTGTTGCTAATATAAAAAACTATTTTATTTAGGAAAATTTTTATATATACAATGATATGTTATGTTTGATGGGATTCAAAGAAATTTAAGAAATAGAGGAATAAAGAGAGAACATTGAGTTTTAAGGATGAGAACCTTGTATATATCAAGAACTTTGCTACATTTGTTGGGCTGTTGTTAAAGGATGAGAAGATACATGCAGTAGAAATCATTGAAAATATTTTTGGAGAGTCTTTTAAGACCTTCCTCATGAAAGAAGATATGGATATCATAATTTCATCAATATAGGTGTCATCTAATTGCCTTATGTTCTATATATGGAAAGAGAACCATTTAATATGTTTTTCATATAGTTAAACTATCTTATTTATGCTTTAATTTTTCATAATGAGAATTATAATTAATTTCAGTTACATTAAAATATTAAAACTTTTAAATATTGTGTGAAATTAAATTAGGCACTTACATAAAAAGATGGTTGATGCTAAAGAGGCAGAGTGATTTATTTTTGTAAATCCCACCTTTGTTTCCAAAGCTGGAATGGGAGAGCAAGCAAGAAAAATAGGTCAAGGGTTAGAGATAATCGGTTGATGAATGCAAATAATGCTGGTTTTGTTTTTATTCCATATAACCAAGTGTAAGTTATTAAACATAAGTAAGCTTATAAGTATGCATTTCTATCAAATTATAATTGATATGTAGTTACACTCACGTTAATTTTGTAGTTGTCATTGGGTTTTAGTGGTACTTGACATAAAGACTTTGATCGCCTATTACCTTGATTCCTTGCATCATCAACCTTCAGATGATCTTAAAGACAATGGTAATATAGAAGTTTTTCCCTTAATATTATAGAATGAAGCATAGTTGGTAACAAAAAGTATTTTCTTCATGTAGGGCTCTAAGAATTCATCCACTTAAAAAACATAAATCGTCAAAAAGAGAGCCTAAATGGGTTGTATTATGGGTAAATAACTCATATAAATTGAGTAATAAAATATTTAGTGTCATCTTCTTAATTTTAAACTTAGTAAAATATGACTTGCAAGTAACTCCATATAAATATAATGATTTTTTTTATCTATTTAGTGCCCGATACAACTAGGTAGTTTTGAATGTGGATACTATGTGATGAGATATATGAGAGATATCATTCTCGATCAAGGATGTCTTACACAAATGTATGTGTTGATTTGTTGGTTCTCAATATATCAATGGTTATTTTATTTTCCAATGTAATTGATGAAACTTTTACTTTACTTTTCAATAGTTTCATGGAAAAAAATCATACAACAATGATGAGTTGAATGAAGTGTTATCTGAATGGGTGATGTTGCTGACTCAATTAATACTTTTCTCGGTTTGAAAAGCTTTGAGGATACCTTTTTGTATTGAAGCATGAATAAATTTTGGCATATCCAACTATCACTTTTAATGAGGTTCATACTTTATCTCTCTTTTGAACCAAACTATGACTAAAGGTAAATTGTTTGACATAATCATTTGAAGACTTTTTAGTATTTTCCTTCCACATTCATGATATTTCTTTAATTTCCAATAGTTAAATTAAGTTAGTATATTGTATGCATGATTCATAGGTGTCTAAAGGGAAACTTTTTTTTTGGTGAAGTTAGAAGATCTTCCAACTTTGGAATGGTCCATGAACTATTGTGATAATAAAGGTATTTTTCATAATATTATCAAGTTTATTACTTCTTTCTTTCTATTAAATATTTTAAAATGAAATATTTAATTGGAACTTTATTGTTATCATATTATCTTTTGTTTTCATTTTCAACTATAGAATTTTTCTTGTTGATTGGCTATGGAAACCATGGAGATTTCGACTTTTGGCTTCAATATTTTACCACAACATTGTAAGTTACATTGTCACCCTTATAAAACACTATGATTTTTTCAAGGCACAAATTTTTTTTATTACATAGCCTTTTATTTTATTAATGATTCTAAAACTATAAGTTGATGGATTACTATATATGTGTAATCAATAAAACATGAAATTACATTACATAGTATCTAATCGAGTTTTTTTAAAGAATTGGGAAGATAGCTTGTAATTTAACTTTTCATTTTATTAAATTTAATTGGTTTTTATAGTGTTTCTTCAAGTAGTTTGTGACTATTGATCTTTCAACTGACTACACACATATATGTTTTTAATGGATTATTATTGTTTTGTATTTTACCATAATTGATCAACTTTTATGTTATAATTGATAAATTTCTTGGTTTCTTTTTTACCCATTACTACTATTTTTTTTTGTTTTTGTTAAATTTTTTTAATCCATCTATCTATGTATCTATCTTTCTATGTATCTATCTATCTATGTATCTATCTATCTATCTATGTATCTATGTATCTATCTATCTATGTATTGATCTATCTATGTATGTATGTATCTATCTATCTATATATATAGCTTTATATCTATCTATCTACCTATCTATATATCCATGTATATAATGATCTATCAAATATTTGTCTATATATCTATATTTGTATCCATCTATCTATCTATCTATCTAACTATCTATCTAATTATTTATATATTTGCTTATCTATCTATCTATCTGTCAATCTATTAATCTATCTATCTTTCTATGTATATGTCTATCAATCAATACATCTATCTATCTATCTATCTGCCTATCAATCTATATTTCAATTTGTATATCAATCTTTCTATCAATCTTTCTACATGTTTAATTATCAAAATGTCTATCAATCAATAAATCAATCAATCAATCTATCTATCTAATTGAAGCTCAATCTATCTATCTATATATCTATCTGTTTGTTAGTCTGCCTGTCTATCTATCAATCTATCTGTTTGTTGATCTATCCATGTATTTAGCTGTTTATCTATCCCTAAATATATCTTCTATCTATCTATCTATCTATTTGTATATCAATCTATTTATATATGTGTCTATCTAGATATCTAACTATTTGTCTATCGATCTATATATTTATCAATCTTTATGTTTATCTCTCTATCTAAAACTTAGTTTATCTATCTGTCTACCTATCTATTTGACTATATATTTAACTATCTATATATGTATCTATCTATCACTATATCTATCTGTTTATAAATATATCTAACTATCTACAATCAATCTATCTATCATTCTATCGATCTATATGTTTATCTATCTAACTATTTATGTCTATCTATCTATGTATCTTTCTATATGTCAATCAATCAATCTATCTCTCTATCTATCTATTTATCTATTTATATATCTATCTATCTATTTATCAATCTATATATCTATATGGATATCTATATTTTTATCTCTCTCTCTATATATATGTCTATTATCTTTCTATCTATATATTTATTTTACATCTATTTGTCTATCTTTCTATCTATCTATATATATTTCTATTTATCTACGCATCTAACTTGTGTATCTATCTATCTATATGTCAAACTATCTGACTATCTATTTATCTAGCTATTTGTCTATCTATCTATCTATCTATCTCTATATCTATCTATTTATCTATCTATTTATCTATCTATCTGTATATCTATCTATCATATATATCTCTATATAAGTCTTTAAATCTCTATATCGATCTATCTATCTATGTATTTATCAATCCATGTATTAATCAATCAATCTATCTTTGTGTATATCTTTTTAATTATCTATCATTCTATCTATTTATATATCTATAAATTTATCTATTGGCTATCAATGTCTATATATCTATCTATCGATTTGTCTGTCTATCAATCATTCTATTTGTATATCTATCTATTTATGCATCTATCCATCTAATTGCCTATATATCTGTCTACCTGCCTACTTGTCTGTCTGTCTATTTATGTATATGTCTATTTATGTTTGTTTCTATCTATCTATCTATCTATCTATCTTGCTTTCTATCTTTCTATTTATCTATCTATCTATCTATTTATCAATCAATCTATCTATCTATCTATTTGTCCATCTATCTATCTATTTGTCTATCTATCTTTCTATCTACATGTCTATCTATTTATCTTTCTACCTATATAATTATTTTTCTACGAATCTATCTAATTGTTTATATATCTGTCTATCTTTCTTTTTATCTATCTATTTATCTATCTTTATATATCATTCAATCTATATGTCTATCTAACTAACTATCTATCTATATATCTATGTGTGTGTCTAATAATATGTCGATCTTTTTGTCTATCTATCTATCTATAAGTGTATCTATCTATCTATTTATTTATTTATTTATCTATCTAGCTATGAATATGTCTATATATCTATCTATTTATTTTTCTTTCTATCTAATTTATTTATGTGTCTATCTTTCTGTCTATCTTTCTTTATATCTATTTTTCTATCTATTTGTCTATTAATCTATGTATCAAAATGCAAAACTATCTATCTATCGAACTACATATCAATATGTCTATCTACCTGTCTAACTATTTGTCAATTTATATATCTGTCTATCTATCTATCTATTTATATTTGTATCTATCAATCTATATATCAATCTATCTATTAAAATTTTTATCTATCTGTCTATATATATATATATATATATATCTGTCTGTTTGTCTATCTATCTATCTTTATATCTGTATGTCTATAAGTCTGTCTATCTATTTATTTATTTATTTATTTATTTATTAGTGTATCTATTTGTTTGTCTATCTATATCTATCTCTCTATATATCTATTTATTTATCTGTCTATCTATTTATTTATATATCTATCTATTTATATATCTATAAATTTATATAACTATCTTTTTGTCTATCGATCTATATGTCTATCTTTCTATCAATCTATCTAACTATCTATCTTTCTATCTTTATTTCTATCTATCTATCTGTTTATCTTTTTTTCTATATATCTATCTATCTATCTATCTATCTATTTGTCTATATATCTGTCTATCCATCTATCTATCTATTTGTCTATCTATCTATCTTTTTAACTATTTATATATCTATCTATTTGGCTATCTGTCTATTTGTTTAGCCTATCTATCTATATATCTATTAATCTATCTATCTATTCGTCTAACTATCTATCTATCTCTTTTTCTATCTTCCAGTCTATCAATTTGTTTATCTAACTATCTATATATTTGTTTCTCTATCTATATATCTGTTTATCTATCTTTCTATTTATCTTTCTATTTATCTTTCTATTTATCTTTCTATCTTTTTATCTATTTATCTATCCATCTATTTGTCAGTCTATATGTTTTTATATATATATATATATATATATATATATATATATATATATATATATATCTATCTCTTTGTATATCTATTTGCCTAATAATATATCTATCTAACATTCTTTCTATAAGTGTATCTATTTATATAATTATGTTTCTATCTATATGTCTATATATATGTCTATCTATTTGTCTCTCTACCTATTTATCTATCTGTCTATATTTCTATCTATCTCTCTTTTTATATATCTTCTTATTTATCTATTTATCTACCTATCTAACTATCGATCTGTCTATTAATATGTCTATCTATATGTCTAATTATCTGTTTATTTATTTATCTATCTATCCATATATATATCTGTCTATAAATCTATCTATTTATCTTGTTATCTATTTGTCTATCAATCTTTCTATCTATTTGTCTAATAATTTGTCTTCCAATCCATATCTCTTTGGATCTATGTATCTTTATGTCACTTTATCTATCTATCATTCTATCTATCGATTTGTCTATCTATCTATTTATTTATCTATCCATCTATCTATCCGTCTATCTATTTGTAAATTTATTTCTTTATATATCCATCCATCTATCCTTCTAAATATCTATCTTTCTATCCGACTATCTATCTATCTATCTATCTCTCTATCCATCTTTTTATGCGTCTATCTATCCATCAATCTAACCATCTATATATCTGTCTATCTAGCCAAATATCTATGTTTTTTTATTTGTCTTTCTATTTATTTGTTTATTTATATATCTATTTGTCTATCTATTTTTCTATCTATTTGTCTGTTTATTGTCTGTCTATCACTCTTCTTTCTATATTTCAAAATTGTTCATCTATCTATCTATCTATCAATCTATCTATCTTTCAATATTTATATCTATATGTCTATTTGTCTTTCTATTTGTCTATCTATATATCTATCTATCTATTTGTCTATCTATTTTTCTGTCTATCTATCTACCTATATGTCTATTTATCTATCTATATATCTATCAGTCTCTTTGTTTATCTATTTATCTATCTATTTATCTTTCTATCTCTCTGTATACCTATATGTCTATCTTTTTATCTCTTTATATATTTGTCTGTCTATTTGGATATTTTTTTAGTTTATCTATCTATCAGTCTATCTGTCTATATATATATATATATATATATATATATATATATATATATATCTAT
Organism: Sapria himalayana; assembly: GCA_029783825.1. Classification (NCBI taxonomy): domain Eukaryota; kingdom Viridiplantae; phylum Streptophyta; class Magnoliopsida; order Malpighiales; family Rafflesiaceae; genus Sapria; species Sapria himalayana. The sequence goes on from JAREIK010000036.1 coordinate 247,145, forward strand.
CTATCTCTCTGTCTATCTTTCTGTCAATTAATTTGTCTATCTACACCACAACAAATTATCTGTTTAGCTATTAAAATTAATTTCTAGCTAATTTGTAAGGGATTATCTAGGGAATAACAAGATATGTTTGATTTTACATTGAATGACAAATTTGTGATGGATTTATGATGGATTAGAGATGGAAATTTTTGATGTAAAAATGTTCCTAAATAATATTGTCATAGATTTTGGTGCAATGATTCATGACAAATTTGGTAATGACTTTAGAGATGGATTTTCTCTAGCTAATTAGCCCAAGAAGATATCCCTCGCTAAATCATTATCTGGAAATATATTTTTATAATTATATATCAATAGCAAGTTATTCATCCTTAAATTATAATTTTCACAAAATATATGCATTTAGCTAGGGATTTTTCTTAGCTATTTAGCTATGGTTTATTTATATAGTTAATCTATACTGATTTTTTTTGTTTTATTTATTATTTGTTTTAATAGTTGATACATTTTGTATATTAAAGGTTTGTCATGGTCTATGGATGAGGGATCCTTGAAAGACACAATCTCCTCGTATAATTATAAAAATAGGATATTATAAATAAATAATTTCAAAAATATATAAATACAAATAAAAATTTATATTAATAAAGACTACAATAACTATTTTTATGATTATAATATTTTAACAAAATATACAAAATTTTATTTGAATTAATTAATAAAAATATTTAAATATTTGTTTTAATAAATACATTAAATAATTAATTCAAAAATTATAAACATTTTTTAAAATATTTGCAGTTGTAAGTGAACATACATAAACATTTGTATTTATAAAAACCTAAAATCATTATGTGTATGATTATAATAAAATATTTACAAATAATCTCAATTAACAAATAAAAAAGAAAATATTTATATTGATAAAACTTATAAAAAAAAGTTAATGATAAAAAATTTTTTTTTTAACAAATTATTACTAAATTATTTGAATTATTAAAAAAATCATAATTTTTATAAAATTTAAAATAAAATAAATTGATATTTAAGGATAAATTAATTGATGTTTTAATTACATACAAAAAAATTTAATGAGTTATAAAAAATATATCGCCAAGTGCTTATTAAAAGAATACTACAAGTATTATTTTTAGGGTTTAAAAAGTTTTTTAAAAATATTACTAATGATATTTTTTTTGTCCTAAACACACTTAAAATTATTTTTAGCACTTTAAGACTTTTTAAATCATTACCAAATTGACCCTAAGTTGATTTTAATTCAAGTTTTATTTTTGTTTCTACTAAAATTTATAAGAATTAAAGCTTTGAGTAGATTATTATAGTAAATTAAAAATAAATATAAAATAATTTTAAATTTAAAATAAAATAAATAAATAAATAAGTATTAATATTTTAAAATTAAAACAAGTAAAACATAAATAATAACCTACTCGGTGGCCAAGCAAAATAGTGTCAAGGAGTCAATCTACTTACGAAAGATTTTTGGTAGCATGTTATTCTTCATCATTCTAATTCTGATTTGTGTTATTGCCTTTTTGATTCATCTATTTTTTTGTATTTTCTGAAACATGAATTATCATACCTTATCATTGTTCTTTCAATTTGAAGACCTCATTTTGTATTAGCATTTGTTGTGTTATTTGTTCCATGCTTTCAATTTTTGATGAAGAATGAAATATATGAATTTTGGAATTGGTTTGATGATAAAACTGTGTAATTTAAATCAATCTCATACAATAAAATTTCTTTTCCAAGGATTTTTTCGAAAAGTTTATGCTCACTGTTCTTACCATTTATTAAAATAAGGTATCCACTTTGGCAAGTGATATGAGGAATTGTGTACCCGGGGCTGATGTAAACAGTTAGGACAAAATGGAAGAGAATACTTGGAATCTACTGCCCAATAATTTTCTTAATGTATATGAAGCATATATCTGCTAAGAGACTCTCCAAAGTATCTTTTATTAATTTTATTATTATTATGTTATAATTACATCTTGATTACTTATTATACCGGATACGGAATTTGTTCAATTTTCTTAAATCCATCAAGACTATTAGTTTATTCACTGTACCTAATATTTTCTACATTTGCTTCATTAATATTTTCTTTTGACCAAGGTTAGTGTGATTAAGCATCTACTTTTTGTCTGCCTTTCATTTTTAAACTAAAGTTTGATTTGATGATATTACTTTTGTAATACAAGAAGTTAAGGGTGTTGGTGCTGGGCTGACAGCAGTAGCTTATTTTTCCATGGTAAATGATACAAGTATTGTTATTACTACTGCAAGTTTGAATGTTAATATTCATAATAAAATAAGCATAAATTATATTTTTTAAAAATTTTGAAATAGGTAGGTAAACCTTTATTTACAACACCATAAACCATAAAAAACAATTTAACTCTAATCTCTACTTCTATTCAAGTTGACATACATACAACATAAAACCAAGATTACTTGAGAAAAAATAGATATTAGGATCATATAAAATTTTTATGAATGCCAGCTGATCACAAATAATGTATAGGATTAAATGTCAATATTCTCTTAAATCTTATTGTTTAAATTATTGTTTAACACAATATGTTTTATTTATTCATGAACAATTTAATTAAAAGCAAATCATATATTTTCTGGTGTATGATTCAAAAGAGTTTACAAGTGATGGAAGTTTTGACACTTTTTTGTGCATGTGTTAGAGATAGAGGTGTCAAATGGGCCGGCCCAACGGCACGGCCCGTTTTTCACAAGCACGGTCGTGCCACCGTGTCTGCCGGGCACGGCACGGTACGTTAAAGGCGGGTACGGCACGGCCCGTGGGCACGGCAAGGCCGTGCCGTGCCGTGCCCGGCACGGACGGGCACGCCTTGCCACTTACAGGCCAGGCGAGGCGGCACGGGCGCACGGCAGGGCAGGCGGGGCGGGTCACGGGTGCCGCAACACCAGACCGGGTCAACCGGGGTTCGGGTCCCGGGAGGCCAGCGCCAGCCGCCATCACGAGCTCGGGCTGAAAATGCCTAAACTAAACCCTAAACCTAAAGGGCCTAAACTAAATGGCAGATTACAAAATTATTTTTTTTATTTTTTAAAAATTTTTTTTATAAGTTACTGTATTGACTTTAGAGTATTAGTAATAATTAAAAAATATTATTTTTTGTAAAAATTATAACATTGAAAATTTAATAAAACAAAAAATTATTAGAAAAAAAAATTTTAATTTTTCAATTAAGTTTAGCTTTTTTTTTTATTATAATTTATTTAATATATATTAAAATTTAAAGTTATTAAATTTTAAAATAATATTTAATTTGTAAAATAATAAATAAATACATTAAGTTAGTAAAAATTTTAATTAAATAAAAATTAAACTACAAAAATGAAAAATTACCATTAATGCTTTTGAAACCAATAGTCCGAACAAAATAAGTATAAGTTTCAACTCAACGTATGGTACAAAGTACAAACAAAGCGTATAAATAAAATAAATAAATAAAAATCGAAAAAAAAGAGCAGTGAGCATCAATCGTCAAGCGGCATATCATGAGAATCATCAGCTGCAACATCAAGATCAGTATCATATGGGTCATCATCATCGGCAATCAGCTCCTCCGCCATCATAGTGGATGTGGATGCGACTGCAGTGTCTGTCACAGTCCCAGCTTCAGCACGATCTCTGATGCTAAATCTCGATTCCTCCCAATCCTTCAAACATGGCAAGGCCTCAACCATATATGGACGTAATCTCGATCTCCTATCCGAAATCACGTTCACTGCAACAGAAAAAGCAGACTCCGAAGCTACGCTCGACACCGAATGAGTCAGTAGATCCCGTGCCATCCTAGATAGCACGAGATAGGCGGACTCATATGATTTCCACCAATGTAATAAATCAAGATTCTTATTGTCAGAAGGTGATAGGATTGAGCAGTAATCAGTATCTAAGTACCGAGGCAGCTCGCTCCTATGTGAAGGTCCACCCCTACGTTTCCCCCTCGCTAGGTTAATGGAATAAGCGTCATCTCCGAACAAGGTATCAGAGTCCGTACTCACAGTCTCACAACCACCACCACCATACCTAGTATCGTAGTATGTGAACAGGTCTGTCAACTTCTCGTAAATGAACCCTTCAGGTGGCTCTTCCAGGTTCATGCACGAGGAAATGAAAGTCAGGGTGTTTTCAACCCCTTCCACCTTAGCCCTAGGGTCCATGCATGATGCGAGGCAATAAAGAGATGGAATGGTGGACCAGTACTTCAGGTACTTGGTCTCCATCTCTACAACCATATGGCTAAGCATCGGGTCATCTCGATACTTCCTAAACATGCTACTAATGTTGCATATGCAACGAAGTGCAATGCAAGTGGTGGGCATATAAACCGACGAACACATGTTCGTCATGTCATAAAATATCTTCAGGAATTTCATAAATGAAATTCCTGAAGCCCAGTCAGTGTCGTCAATAATAAGTTCGTCACTCTTACTATTGACGTAGTCGGATATCACGTGTTCGTATCCAACACATGATTCCAACATCAGGTACGTGTAATTCCAACGATTTCTCACATCCGATTGGAATTTCTTCTTCTTAAGATTCGCAGACAAACAGAGATTACCAAACTCTTGTAGTCTGCGAGGAGTGCGAATATACTTGAGTGCATTGCGTATATTTTCCAATGCGGGGGAACACACCTTCATACACGCTTGAACTATCAGGTTAATCACATGACACATGCATCTGACATGAAAGATCTCTCCTAAAGGTGCGTCTCTAATATTCCTAACAAACATATTGATCGCTACTCCATTATTCGCACCATTATCGAAAGTGACACTAAAAATTTTATTTTGAATTCTATATTCCCTAAATATTTTCATCATACACTCAAAAATGGCCGGGCCATCATGAGGATGAAGAATCTCAGTGAATCCTAATATTTTTTTATTGATAGTCCAGTTAGAATCTACATAGTGACTCGTGAGACTTGCATACGAAGAATCATCGTGACATGTACATATATCGGACGTCACGGACACCACTCCACTATATGCCAAAAATTCCTTAATTATTTTTTGTTTTTCTAACTTATATATCTTTAGTATGTCACTCCTAGATGTGGACCTAGGAATCCTACGATAGGAAGGCTGAAAATAAGTCTGCATGATGCGCACTACCCTCGAATCTTCCGAAAATCTGATCGGAAGACCCATCAATGTGATGAGCCTGGCCATGCCGTCCCTACCCAACTCGTTGGAGTATACGAAGGGAGTAAACTTTGAGACTGAACTAGATCCAGTCTCAAAAAATGTAGTGCCATGTTGGGTTTGCCTAGGATCTAAGGGTCCATGTTTCTTGGAGCATATTTCAGCATGCCTCTTGAGGTGCCCAGTCCCACATGTACTCTTGCATGTTAAAAGTCTTATACAATATTTACACTGTGCCATTTCATGTTCCTCACCCCTAACATCTACTTGTGTTATGATTTTAAAATGTGTCCAAACTACAGAAGTCCTCCTAGTTTTTTGTTTTTTAGAACTTTGGGCTGAGACGACAGGAGAAACCAAAGTTTCAGGAGCCACAGACGTCTGTGTAACACTAACATTTTCATTTTCCAAATTTAAATACGTGTTTGGTGTATTTGTCATTTTTTATTTTTCGTAAGTTTTTCTAGAGAGAGAAGCTTTAAAGCGAGAAAGTACAAAAAAACGTAAACTATATTACCCGGTAAAAGCAATGAGGTCAGTCACGTGCAAGGTGCACCGCAGGAAGCTATGATGTTCAAAACTCAAGTTGAGTTTCACGAAAATCCAAGCCGAAATCAAAAACACGAGGGCCGAGAGAGAGATGCACGGTTTATGTGAGAGAGAGAAAATATTGAGAGGTTTTATGTTTTTGAAAAACATAATTGTTATAGATAGGGGGGTAGATTTTATAGGCTAAATAAAGTTTTTTTTATAAAAAAAAATATTTTTTTATTATTTTTTTGAATTTTTTTAATATATTTAAGGGGCAGAATCACGAGGACCGTTGGATTATGCCCCCTAGCCGTTGGAGGTGAATCCAAGGGCTGAAAATCGCTCAATTTGAATTTTTTTTTACCGTTGGAAATGCTCGAATCTAACTCGGGAGTCCCGGCAGAAAAGACCGCGGGTCGGGTCTGTTTGGACCCGACCCGCGGTCTTTTTGCCGGGGGGGGGGGGGGGGGGGCCCGCCACCCCGATGGGTCACCGACTCACCGCCCAGCGCCCACCGGTCACAACTCACAAGGCGTGAGTCCGAGGCGTGGCTCGTGAGTCGTGACTCACGACTCACGCCACGGCACGCGTGGCACGCCGCCAGTGTCACGCGTGCCTCCGTGAACCGGCACGGGATGCACTCGTGCCTGCGTGCCGTGCCAAGGCATGAGCCGTGCAGGGCCAGGCACGGCACGACATGCGATATTATTAAACCGGGCACGGCACGGGCCCGGGCACGGTTTAAGAACGTGCCGGGCCGGCCCAGACACGGCCGAACCGTGCCGTGCCTCGTGCCGGGCCGGCCCAGACACGGCCGAACCGTGCCGTGCCTCGTGCCGGGCCGGGCCTGCCCGGCACATTTGACACCTCTAGTTAGAGATGTTATTTTGAGTAAAGCCAAAATATTTATTAATTTAATTGGAAATTAAGTTAGGCAAAACTAATATCTCAGAGAGTTTGGTTCCTCACATTGATTTAATATGCCAAAAATACTCAACCTAGATCTTTATTGCTTAGTTTGCAAGTGAATATGACTCAGGTTGTGTTACTTGAACTGTCAAGTTGACTTTGTGTAATGCTAAAATATAAAATATAATAATTTAAAGATAATATTTGAAGATTATATTTTAAAAATTATAAAAATTATTAATCTTTTGCTTAAAACTTATATCCGACTTAAATTAGAATATTTATATAATCAAGAATATTCGTAATTAGTGAAAGAATTATTAATATTGTATAATCTCGATAAAATCAAATTCATTAAATTTGATATTGTTAATGTTTTTTTTTCACACCCTCCTTAATTTTGATATAATTAAAAAAAATAATTTTTTTCATGTAAAAAAAAAATTCATTCTCAATTAAATATAAAATATGAGCTACTAATGGTTATGCTGATTAGTAAATTTTTTAAAAAGTACCTAAATAAGTAAATATTCATATTAAAAAATACATCAAAATAAAAGATTTCTACTTTCTGGTAAACTCATAAAATATTTGGTTTCCTCCGGTATATTTAATGATTAAAAAAAAATAAACCTATTTTAAAAAACATTATAGCAATATAGGTATACTATTTTGGAAAATGCTATGCCTGATTTGTAGCAATATAATATTTATATAAATATTATAAACACAAAACATTATATATAAACATTTATACATTTATATAATCCTATGACATTATATATAAATGTTTATACTTAAATATATATAAACGTATAACATTATATATAAACAATGATATGTTTATATAAACATATAGTATTATATATAAATATTTATACATATGTATAAATGTTTATAAATATTAATACAATATTTACATAATACTATCCATTTATATAATTGTATATATAACATTTATATTACATATAAAATGTTTATACATATTTATAAACATTTATATAACATATAAATTTTTATATAAAAATATAATATTTATAATGTTTATATAATTGTGATACATATACAATATAATATTTATAAAAGTGTTACATATATATGTGTGTGTGTGTGTAACATTTATATAAATATTTTAAACACAACCTTATATCTAAACACATACATTTATATAATCATATGTCATTATATATAAAAGTTTATATAAATGTACAACTGAAAGAATAATGACGTGCAATATGATGCTTGTATGCATAAACAAGAGATTATCTCTATAATGTATATATCATATGAAGAAATGATATATCATAGTGGGATATTAGTGGTTTTATCTATGAATGAGGCCGAGAGTATTATTGGGTATTGAGGGAGACAAGTCAATTATCATTGTCATTTATGAGTCTTCATAGAGCTCCTTTATCATGATGCTTTCTTTAAAGAAGTAAACAAATCATTTTTTAAATATTGTTGTTGATACTTCTCATTTGTTATGTACTATAGTTTTCATAACTCATCTTTTACTTAGATGTATGATTATTAACTCAGAAGTTAATCATAGTAAAGAAAGTTATTATTTACTTAATATTTTCTTCTTATTTTTTTTAATATTGAAATAGCTACTAAAAAATTATTTAAAATCATTTGTTATAGTATTATACAAGTTGAAATTTGGTTGCTTTTGTCTTTTTTTTTTGAATTTATTTGTTGTCTTATTTTTGTAAGTTATATTTGTAAGTAACTAATTTTTAATTTTATTTTTTTGGATAATGTTAAGATTTTATATTTTTATTTTTATTGTTAGATTTTTTATTAGTTGTTTAAATATTATTGATATGTTACTTATTCATTATTTACTTGGATATTTATTTTTTATTTAATTGAGATGTTATAAATTTTGTATGGTTATACATTTATACAATTTATCAATGGTTATATGAAATAATATGAAAATTTAATTACCAATTAATTGTTTTCATGGTTATTAGTAATATGATTTATTTTCTCCATTGTTATAACCATAAATTAAATTTTTTTCCTATTAATCATAAATAGAAAAAAGAATTTAAAAATAATATTATAAAAAATAACCATAAAAATTTTATAAACTATTACTCTTAAATTTATTTATTTATGAAATAATATAATTAATGGTTAAATATAAAATAATTTTGTTTTCTAATATTTTCAATATCTAACTCATCTCTCCCCTATCTGGCCATCTCTACATAATTAGGTCAGTTCACTTCTGAAAACCTTTCGACTCTCAGAACACACTACCATCGCAGCATCATTTTGAAGAACCGTATCAAACCAAGAGCATCTCTCAGAACATACATCCATTGTAGCATCGTTACGAAGATCCTTATCAAAATAAATAACATCTCTCTCTCACTCTCTGTGTGTTTTTTTGTTTATTTTCGTTATAATTTAAATGAGAAATTAGTAATGAGTTTTGCAAATTTAAAATTGGCAGTGAGCTAAATGGTGCTTTTTTGTTGAGCTCTTGTGAGTTAATGATAAATTGGTAGTGTGAACTTTTTTTCTTTTAATTATTTTTTTTAAGGTTTAATGGATTTCAAATCAATAGAAAGTGTGCTAGTTCTGAAATTCAAAGAAAAATAGTAAAAGAGGACGAATAAAATAGTAAAAAAGGATGAAGAAAATAATAACAAGAGGAGAAGAAGATCAAGGTACTGTAATTTTTAAAATTTAAGTTATGTCTTATATTTTAATTTATGGTTTTTTATATTTTATAATTTTTGTTATGTAGAGAAGATGAATATGAAGAACCCGTTTAAATTTATCTACTAATCAAGTGTTTGTTGTTATAGGTTGAAACTTTGATATTTTTTAAAAGAAGAAGGTACGGCTTAACCATAACCATTAATTTTTCTCTCATTGCTAATGTTGAGTGTTTGTTGAGGGTATAATTTTTGTTGGTAGATGATGATGAATTTTGTTTAGTTTTTTTAATAAATCATATTTTCTGGTCTTTAATTAGGTCGCTAATAAATTCCATTGTAATTATATTCTGTTAAGAATTGTAGATGTTTTAATTAATTTAATTAGTCTAATATTAATTCTTGTTTACTAGTACTATTGAAATAAATTCACTATACTAAGACTTTATTATATCTATCTAATATTTCCATGTAGAATCAAAGCACACTTGATGGAAAATGGGGTGGGGGTGGGTGGGTGTAGGAGACTAAGAACCCAAGTCAGACTATACATTATTGTAAGTAGGGGAACAAACATTGTACATAATTTTCTCATTTTGTTTTATTAGATATCATGTATTCTCAAAGTACACTGGCCATGCATGTTGACTTATTTCATGTACACTTTTATAATAAGTAATTATTCCATCATTATATAATGTTTATATGAGTAGTATGATAGATAATTTGTTTAATAATAGAGTATACCATTGTGTTTTAAAAAAAATATGCACATAGTATATTTATCCAAAGTAGTAGATGTGTGATGCGTGTGAAGCCTATGTTTAGTGCAGTCTATGTTTTCTTTACATGCACATTATTTATTGTTTACAATGAAACATGTTTACTAATTTACTTTTGTACACAAAAAATGTGCCAATTTATTTGTCACACATACAAAAAAATCAAACAAGATGAAACACGTCATTAAAAATGATTTTCAAAATTTTGACTTTGATCTAATCTTGATTCTGAAATTATTACTGCAGTAAATATTTTGATAAAAATAGTTTGATAAAAAACTATATATTACTGCAGTAAATATGTACATATATTACTAATATTACTGCAGTAAATTTGTACATATATACTAACATTTCACTCGTACATATATTACTGTAGTATATCTACATATAAACTATAGTATTTTTCATACATATATACTGAGTACATATATATACTCAGTATATATGTACATAAAATATTGTAGTATTATACGTATGTATATAGTGACTATATAAGTACATATATACCACATTTGTTGCCATTGCTGCTGCTCCCTCTACCACTGCCACTCTTGCCGCTACCGCTGCCACTATCATTATCACTGCCACTACCTCTATCACTACCACTACCGATGCCATTGCCACTGTCGCTGCTGCCGGTGTTGTCGCTGCCACCCCGCCACCTCCATTGCCATGGCTACCGTTGATGCCGGTGATGTCGTTGCTATTGCTGCTGCCACTAATGCCGCTACTGTCGCTTCTGTCACTACTGCCGCTGATGCCACTTCTACCACCGCCACCGCTGCCACTGCTGCCATCACCACCACTACCATCGCCACCACTGTTGCTGTCGTAGCTGCTACTGCAGCCCCAATCACCGATGCTACTGCTACCACTACTATCGCCACTACCGCTTCCGCTGCCGCCACTGCCACTTCTGCCACCACCAATGTTGTCACTGCCACTTCTGCCACCACCAATGTTGTCACTGCCATCACTGCCACTGCTGAAAATAAGCTTTTTCATACCTATAATAGGCTAAAATTCTACCTAAAAAATTTAGAGGCACAAAAACATATTCACAGATATATAAAAACAAATATTATAGACATGAACAAATACAAATTAAAGTTAATTGTCATACAGCTTCAACAAAAATCCAAAAGATGTCCAACAATTATGTTTGGAGAAAAAGACAGTGCAAAAATCTAATGTTTTTAGAATAATAAAGATTATATAAGCTAGACCTTTTTTTGATAAAGCTGAAATCAGTAATATGGGACCCAAGCATTGGAAGGGCCGTGGTAATGTCTGGATACTTTGAATCAAGATTTATTCTTTTGTCTCACATAATGTGTCATGTAAAGATTTATAATTTGGTTAATCAAACAAGTAATGAACAAAACCAGAATAAAAAAATTTGAAACCTGCAAAAAAATATCATAATTATTTGCTACACATAGACAAAAATAAATAATAGTTCAGAAATAATTCTCATACTCAATCATCCTCATAATTTGTAGGAAATGCTAGCCTCTCCTGTGAGGATCCGCAGCTGGATCTCAGAATGTTATCTCTTGTGCAAATGCCGCTAACAGTGACTCCAAATAGGACATCTACTATTGCATTACATTTTTAATTTCTTTAATTTCTTGCATTTCTTCCATCAAATTAGTTATCTGCTCATCCTTCTTTTTCATTTCAGTCTCCATATCTACAATATGTTCATTTGTTTCCAATGATTGTTGTTCGACTGCCTCATCCACCTTTGCTAAGAAAGATGAATTAGAAGTATGTCTGCTACAACAAAATGCCACTCCCTTAGAGCTGATTCAGTACACTTGATGCTTCTTTCGACCTCCTATTGTCGCCAAATATATAGAATCATAGTCAATTGGATGAAGGAGCATAGAACCCTCAACTTGTTGATGAGCAGCTGTCACACATTCCTCCTTTAGGTCCTGAGATAAAATAGAGAAAAAAACTATTCTAGATTTACAAAAAATATTATAAATATTTTCCATTCAAAATAATTTTCATATTGTACTGTAGTTTTATAAAATCTAATTAATATACCAATTTCTTACAACAATCATCTAAGACTTGTTGTCAACATACTGACCATCCACCTTCTTCACATGCATCTTCCTGAAAATCTCATTAAAATTTGGATCTCGACCCAATTCTCTAGCCTAGAATATGTTTTTATTAAGTCATAAAAAAATAAATGATAAAAAAATTTAACAAAATTAATAAAACAGTGCGGAGATTTTATTTTTGGACTATTAGGACAAACACAAAATATAGAAATGCTTAGAATTTTAAATTTGTACCAAATCTCAAAAGTGCTCAATGCTCGACTTTGAACCTCCAGTATGTCGACCAATTCCTGTACCTAGTCTAGCTACCTCACTTCTTCGGTTTTTACTGCCAATATCTGATTTTTTCTTCACATATGGCTCCTCCCAATAATTAAGCCACTCGGGCCAGTCTTCCTCGGATATAAAATCAGGCATTTTTTCATTTTATTTAATTTATGGACAAAATCAGAATACCATTGAGTAGATTTGATCTTCCATAATGACTTTATCTTTCCATCAAATTTGGGTGCACATGTGCACTGATTCTATAAATAGAAAAATGACAAATGAATTTATATTAACAACAAGAACATAATTATTTACTAGTTGAATAATAACCAACATAAAAGTTAAGTAATTAGATAATTATTTTTCAATTCTTTTGTTTTGTTAGTTTTACCAAAAAGTCATTAAAATATGATTGTTTTGTCGATTCAGAAACTTTCTTTAAGGAGAAGCTTTAGAATCAACCATTTTTTTGAAAGCCTTTGTAATTATAGTCGAACACTTGTGAGATGGAATAAAACTGTACAAATAAATAAATACCATTTAAAATAAGCAAATCATAACAATATAAAAAAACCACTAATAATAATATCAAAAATTTTTTTCCTAGTCATTTTTATATATTTCTTTTACCTCTCATCCACAATCTCAATTTCTAACTTTACACTGATTGTAGAGGAAGGCTCAACATTTGATGATATTGTTGATATTGTAAATGAGGGAACAATCGATGTTAAATGTGTTGTAGAAGATAGAGATGAATCAAAAGTTTGTGCAGGAAGCACAATGGATGGTGGGTTGAAGTCTAGATATGGTGACAATGAGATGGTACTGATTCTGCAAATGATGTAACATACTAGATGAATTTGGTTTATTTCTGTGTCCACGCCCACCTCCACCATGGCCACGTCCTTTAGGCACCATCTACTATACAAAATAAAACATAGAACAAAAAATAGGGATATGATGAACAAGCATGCATTTTCGAATAAAACACACCAATAGATTTTAATAAAATATAAAAAGTCTTTGATAGTTTAACTTTATAATAAAATTATAACAATTTAATTATCGGCATCACTATCATTTTCTAGTGGATCTTCTGATATTTCGTCTAATTCCGATAGAAGTTCGAACTCATCTTTAGATAGAAATTGATCATCTTCAATATCTATTGTGCCACCATTTGAATCACATAAATTTTCTGGATCTTCATCGACATTCACAGGCTCAAAATTATTTGTCATCTTCTTGGAATGCAAGTGCATTTTGTAAGCATGCAGTTCTTTGTTGCGATGTTGGTAACTCAAATTTTGACCGAGCTTTGATTTTGCAAATTACCCACCAATCTCTCTTATCATGAGATAAACTCGGATATGTACAATAATATAAATGAGTAGCTTGAACAGCCATAATAAATGGCTCATATCGATTATATTTGTGTTTATGGTTAACATCCACTAGCTTATAATCCGAATGAATCATTGAGCTCACATTTCATGTAGGATCAAACAACTCGCATTTAAATAATACAATCCTGTTATTTTTGAGTCTAGGATACTCCAATTCAATAACTTCTTTGAGTTGACCATAATAATCAATCTCATCTGCACTATAACATGAGCCTTTAATGCATACACCACTATTCATTATTATTTTAGAAGAACCGTGCCCGATTGTGTGAAACTTATATCCATTAACATGAGCCTTTAATACCCAGAATAGGTTGTCACATATCTAAACGGGCCTTTACTTGGATTCTGAATGAAAATATTTGAATCTCTATTTGATGTTCAATTGCCCATGACATAAATTAAAAAAATGATATTAACAAATAAAAGATACTAATAAATTAAATAATTCAAAAATAAAAAACTTAATTATACTCACATAATTTTTTAACCAATTCGCAAATTTAGTTTCTAGCATATAATTGAGATCATTGCTGGATGCCTATATTTTAATTGCTCAACATAAATACTACACAAATATAGAATCAGAGAAAAAAATATACATCTATTTTTAATAATTCCTATTAAAGATAAAATTAAACTATGATTAAACCTGCAACCATTTTGGGTATACATACTCAATATATGTTGCAACCTCCTCACAATTAAGTAAAACATAGCTTCGGGTTACTTTGTACTCTTCATCTGTCATACATCTTTTCATTGCTCTTCCAAATGCTTTTCCAAGGTGCTTGAATATAGATAGTTTGTCCATAGAATCATCTTCTACCATCACATGACATTCATAATTCCGTGACAGATTTTTATTCTTTGTATTAAGATGATCTCAAACTAATAAGAACAAAATGATGATGCTTCTTCTACTAAATATGCATTGCAAATTGAACCTTCAACTTTTACCTTGTTTCTAACATTCAATATCAATTTATGAAGATATCTACATCCATAATGTTAGGTTTCAATTAGATTAAATTACAATAATACAAAAAGTACTAAATAATAAAACACATCAAATTATATGTATTTACCTATCAAAAAGATACATCCATATGTCTTGTATTGGCTCTGCAATCCTTGCTTCATATGCCAAATGGACTGACAAATGTTCCATCGAGTCAAAAAAACTCGGTGGGAATATCCGTTCAAGCTTACAGATATTAAGTGGAATGTCATTCTTCAGCCTCACCATGTCATCTATTTTGATTGTGGTTGTAGATAGCTGTTTGAAAAACAAACTAAGTTCTGTAAGGACTTTCCAAACACTTAGCAGAAGTAATTCATGGAATGCAATTGGTATTAATTTCTGCATAAATACATGACAGTCAGGACTTTTCATTCCAAATAACTTAAGATTCTTCATATCCAAGTATCTACCCATATTTGACACATATCTATCAGGGAATTTCAAATTTTAAACCCATTCACACAATATCTATCTTGCCTTCTTATCAAGTGTGTAGCAACCATTAGGAAATTTTCCTATTTCCTCATTCAGTTTCAATCCAGGATACCGACAGTAATCATTCAGCTCTTGTCTTGATTTTAAAGTATCTTTTGTTTTTGTGTCTACATTAAGGACAATGTTGAAAACACTGTCAAAAACTTTTTTTCAATATGTATTATATCTAAGTTATGACGGATTAAATTGGACTTCCAATAGGGAAATTTTCAAAATATACTATGTTTCCTCCACCCAAATTATTTGCTTTTTGGTCAATTATTTCTAGTAGCTTCCTTTTTAGTTATATTTTTCAAACCCAAACTCTGAATCTCTGTCATAATATCATCTCCTGAACGAACTGCTAGTGCAACTATCATCACAATTTTATTTTTTTGAAATGTAGTTCTATTTCTTTGAAATGGATGATTCGTAGGTAGAAACTTACGATGGTTATCAAATCATGACTGTTTACCACTAAATTTGAGGGTAAATACATGTATATATATAGTTAAACTTTATTTATACATGTAGGTATATATATTTATTTATATAATTTTATATATCTATACCTATAGTTATGTTTAGGTATAGATATAGTAAAATACATTTTTGAATACTAATATATACAAATGTATATTAAATACAAGTTGTAAATTATAAATTTAAATAGAGTTATGTATAAAGTTTTTATAGTAATACATATAATAAGATACAATTATTTATAGTTATATGTTATTATACATAAAGTATATATAACTATAAATATTTTTATATAGTCAAGCATATAGTTATATATAGATATATTCAATACAAATAGGTATACATAAATATATAAAGTTATAAATAAATATATAGATTTACATATATGTATACATACTTACAAATATAGTTAAATTAAATTAATATAGTTGTATAAAGTTATACATTTATTTATATATAATTATACAAATATTTATATATAGTCATACAACTTCAACAGATAACTAAAATATGACCAGCAATGATGTTTAGAGAGAGAGAGAGAAGAAATACTTTATTTCAACTATTTTCCACATGAGCAGGAAGTTACTTTGAATGGCCATTTACTACTACTTCTATAGTGAAGAGATGTTCGGATTATTATTACCATGCAATTTGTTTTTAAAAATATTATTTTTGAAAGTAATTATGTACAAAAAAGTTTGGTTCATATATTTTATACTATATTAGCTTGGGTATCCATGACACATAGCTATATGTTGATCTTATTATATCAGTATGAAATCATTATTTTAATATAACTAAACTTGATTCAACAAGTCCACTCATCACTAACACCAGAAAGATCACAAGGAATCACACACTATGTGACATCTATTGAATGAATATTGAAATTATTAGAAATATAAGTGTTTTATTTCAAGAAACATAAATATAAAGTTATTATGTTTGAGATAAATTTAATTAACAAAATGTTAGATACATGGAAAATATAAATCTTTATACACATACTCTCACACACACACACTATGATAATCTTTGTTAAAGATAAGTGCAACCATAAGAATATAAATGAATCATGTAGGAAAATGACAATAAAGTCTATGAAAAAATTAATAAGAATAACTATTTTTATATCATATGTTGACTTACAAGCTTATCACATGCTTACATGCATGAATATCATGTGTTAGCATGTATGATTTCTATGTCTTGGCTTACATGAGTGATAAGTATTGATTATGTGCTTACTATGTGTTCTTGTGCATTAATACCAAGTGCTTGAAAGTGTGCTTGTTATATAATGATGTGTATACCTGCCAAGGATTGACTTGACATATGAAAGCTATGTGTTGGTTTACTAAATGGTGCATCAAAAATTAAAATACTTGGAATCTTGCCTATAAATAAATGTGATTTAGGGTTCCTAGCACACAACAACACATATCATGAGAACATTTCAAGGTGAATTGAGAAACTTTTGTTTAATTATTTTCAATTACAGGTGTGAATATTATTGAGTTTTCTAGAAGTTGGTAGAATAGTTCAAACTGGTTCAATCGAGTATAATTAGTTTAATTTAATTTGACATGCTAAACTATTATTTTATTTATTTTATTTATTTTATTTATTTTATTTTATTTTATTTTATTTTTGAATTCAATCATTACACATTTTTGAATCTTTTTTTGTAGATATCAAGTCTGCATACCTAAGTATGTATACTAGTTATGTATAAGATACACATGCATATTGATGTATACTATTTTTGTAGATATTAAGTCAGCATACCTAAGTATGTATACTAGTTATGTATAAGATACACATGCATATTGATGTATACTTTTTTGTAGATATTAAGTCGGCATACCTAAGTATGTATACTAGTTATGTATAAAATACCCATGCATATTGATGAATACTATTTTTGTAGATATCAAGTCGACAAACCTAAGTATATATACTATTTATATATTGTTTTTGTATATGGTCACCATAAAAAATCACACAAAGTCAATGCATTATATCACAAATACATGAAGCATGTATACGAATAAGTTTACATACGAAATCCAAGCATACCATGGTGATTAAAGAAGAAATTAGGAAACAAAAAAATAGAATAAAAATGCTTACTCTTCAATTAAGCAATCCAAGATAATCAGTAAAGAATAAATATATAAATGTACCTCAAATCAATACCAAATTAAATCTTAAACATCGAATTAATTTTAGTTGAGTCGGCATCGAGAGATAGATTTCAGAAAGCGGAGGAATTTGGTTCTTTTAGAGATACATCAAGTCAAGAGCGAGAATGTATATTTTAAAAAAATATTTATATTTTTAATTCTTAAAACATTAAATAAATAATATATATATATATATATAATACAAAATTACTCATTAATTTTATTTACTATCAGAATTTGTTCAACAAATTTAATGTGCGTCTAGCAAGGTAGAAATGAAAAAAAAATACCTTACAATTTTTTATTATAATATTAACTAAACAATAAATATATAAATAATAATAAGAAAAATGTTTTGCCTTAAAAAATATCAAATAGGTACAAAATTAACAAACTTCATATATTAAGACATAAATAAAAAGATGATTTGTCTTCTAGCCACTCGCCTAAAAGTTATAAAATACTCTTAATGTTAAAAATTATATAAAAATTTATATATTTTGGTTAAATTTCTAAGAATTCATATTAATTTTTATGAAGATAATATGAAATAATTATAAACGCATAAAATTTCATATTATTTGATATCATATATAATTTTGAAAGTTCAAGAAATTACTTAAGGTGAGAAAATAATTTTAAAAAGTAATATTTATTATTTTAATAAAAACATAATGTTAAAAGCTAATTGTAAAAATATTACTCAATTGTTTACTTTTTATAAATTTTAGTAGGATTAAACATCTATGTATTTATTTATAATTATTATTTTATTTTCTTTTGACTTTATTGAAAAAATTATATTTTTAATATATTTCAAGATTTTCAAAATTTGTATTATTTATTTTTTTAAAAGTTTTTTATAATCATAAAATTTTTTAAATATTTATAATAATATTAATATTTACTAGTTTATTCGTCAATTCAGATATTTTTGAAAATATTTTCTATTTTATCTTACAATGAATTAATTTACATTTAAAGTAGTAGAAATTTTAATGTATATTAATTTAATTTTTAAAATTTCGAAAAAAAATTTATTCTAATTGAATTAATTATTTAATGTTACTATAATTTAAATTTTTAAGTTTCTTTATTAAAAATTTTAGAAAATTTTTTTGTATAATTTTTTAAAAAACTTATACATCATAAAATAGTTATTTTAGTCCTTATTAATATAATCTTTTTTTGTATTTTTATATATTTTAAATTAATTATTTATAATATTATTTTTTATGATTTTATTAGGAGAATGTGTGTTTCAAGGATTGGTCATCTATAGACCAATAACATACATTTAATAAACAAAATTAAATAAAATATTAAAAATAATAATAAATAAAAAAATTATATAATTAAATATAGGTTGGGGAAATAGTATCACTAAATCCGTAGCTAAATTATGGATTTTATAAGCTAGAAAAAATTCATCCCTATCATACGGATTTTATTAGCTCGAGAAAATCCATTCCTAAATCTTTCGCTAAATTACAAATGAAGATGATGAGGAAATGTTATTTAAAAAAATATCCATAAAATTCTTACCAAAGCAATACAATGTTGAAATGTGGATCTAGAGCCACCTATATGTGTGGAAAGACTAGTGCCAAGTCCTCCCTTTTCTATATAAAAATTTTTAGTAGCTTGTTCACATTTCTTTTCATATTCAGGTGTATTCCAATGTTGCTGCCAGTTCCCATATATCTTCTGGTATATTATCTTCCTTTTTCTCTTCGATTCACATCTTGCACAATCAATCCCCATATCACTTTCCTGCCACCCTATAAAATGTTCTCTTGACTAATGCATCATTTGAATCATCCTAGTTACATGCTTTCTGAAATATATATATATATATATATTTCAACAAATAAAAATGCATAACAACATACAGTACTAGTAGCACAATGTGATTTTGAAATAATACAATTTTAACAAGTTTGAATGATCTTAAACCATCTTTTCTTTTGTAGGCAGCACACAAACAAATTACAAGGGGCTAAAAATGTTAAAATATAAAGGTGTAGTTACTCCTATTGCTACTAAAATCAGTTTCTCTCTAAACTTAGACCATTAGATCAAAAAATAATCAAATATTTTAACTTTAAAAGCAATAACATCATCATGCATCATAATTTCAAAGAGAGAGTGGAATAATAAATGGAAGCAATATGTTCTATTTCATGTTAATACCCCACTATAACCAATCTGAAAAAAAAGGAAGCTAATCCAAATTAGATACTACACCATCATATCAAACATCTATAGAATTTCTTTTCTAACACTTATGTGATCTTATTAAGCATAACACAAGTTCAGCTCCAAAGAGCATTCAGGTTACCTTATCAAGATATGTGTTTCTTTTTGCTTTTGTTTATAAAAATTTTACCATTTTATATCCTTCTATTGCCTAGACCACCTATTGGCTTCTCAATATTTTATCAAATGAATACTACACCACCTATTGGCTACTTGCTTAATATTGTATCAAAAGAAACAAAAGACTATTCACTTACATTTTAGAATGTGTATGGATTCTTAGTTGTTCAGAACTGAACTTACACTACAAGTTTTTAAGCTTAGCTACAAAAAACCAAAACAATTATAAATAATCAATTTGTAATGCCCATAAAATGATGAGGCAAGAAACATAAAGGCTGGTAGTAGAGCAACCTAAAAAAAGTCACATTCAATTTACAACATCAACATACAAATAAGATCAAAGCGTCCATCACCATCAACATCCATTTATCCATGATAAATTAATGGACACATACATACACACATATTTAAATAAGACCCATATGCCATTGTCAAAAAGTTTTATATATTTTTGTTATAAAGTACAAGCAGTAATTTTTTTTGCAGCCAGCAACAAGCAGTAATTTTTTCCAGCCAGCAACAAGTAGCATTTATTTGCTACGAGCAACAAGCAAAAGTGTTGTTAGCTATAATTAAATACATAGCTCGAGTTAGAGTAGAGTAGAGGATGCTTGCTTTATCTATGATTCCAATTCATCAATAATTTATATGCATACATATATTGATAAAGATGTATTTTATGTAAATATAGTCAATGTTTTGTTCTTATATTTAGGTGTATGCTTTCTTCCATGACCTATATATGGAAAAATATTTTTCAACCAACATATATTCTTCAAGATTTTTTTTCTTCTTCAGGTTTAATGCTAGAATAGATGAATAGAAGGGTATTTTCTATCATACATAGGCTGATATGCATCTCAGTACTAAAACATTATATACAACTATTATAGCTACATTTTTCCTAAACATTAATATGTTCTAGTTTTTCATATCTATAACATTTGTTTTGTCATAATTAATTTGGTTCAATAAAGGTGAGTTCAATAAGTAACCTTTTTAATTGTTAGCTTACTTATTGAATCAGACATCTATCCCTCAAGTGTCCTCACCCTTTTTTTCCCTTTTTTACCATTTGGACTAGATATAATATACACCCCTCCTTTTAAAATGATCTAATCTAAATTATTATCCACATTGATGTAAAATTTCTTACTAAATTTATCTAATAAATTAAATACAAAACACACATGGCAATTGAGTTTTTTTTACTGATATCTACCTACTAATTGGAACTTTTTTTGTGGACCAAAGAAGCCGTAACATCACCATATCTTGCTACTATTTGAACATAAGGTTCCACAAAAAGAACCTGTAACTTAGCCCTCAGCATATACATTAAAATACATGATCAAACCAAAAACATAACAAATTTTCACACCAGCTAGCCACAGAAAGCAACTTCTAACATGAACAAATCATACTCTACCCTAAATGAAATCCTATGAGTTGCAACAAGTTTCTCACAAAATATAGAACAAGAAGTTTCTAGAAAAAATTTTGGTAGCTACAGGAATGATGACAGCTAAACGTTGTTGCCAAACATCTGTTAAAAAAAATAATGAACCCAATCTAACAAAGATATTCCGAATAAAAAGGAAGACTTTAAGAATAAAAAAAAGTTGTAATTAATGAAACAAAAGTTTCATTGTTACAGCAATACCAACATAACATTGGCTGCAAAAAACAAAAAAAAATTCCATCATCATCAAACATGTACACTTTCACCACATTTGAATGGTGAATCATATACATGCAACAACCCAATAGGACAGCAGCTAGTTTACATAACTACATTAAAAGAATCTTGTCATGTGTGCAATGGTAACAAGTGAACAAGTACATATGAAATACCTTAAATTCATCCCAATAGAACTCCTTAGTATTGGCAGGCACCAACCTTCATGTTGTACCCACCTTTTCTAGTCCATGCTTGAAAATCTTAGTAATGTCCATTGAAGCACTTAAAAGAAATCTATTCTAAAAATTACAAAAGAATATTAAATGTTAAATCTCATATGAAAATAAATTATCTTGTATAGCAACCAACCAAAAAATAATAAGTAGCATAATTAATATTTTAAGCATATGTGGTCTTCCTATCAACTATTTATATATTCTTTTTCTATGTGATACCACATGTAGTTGATGACCTAGCTAGTGCTGATGTGGTAGAAGACTCCAGATCTGTCTGTGAGGTAGGTGGTGGTAAGTTCTCCACATTGAAGGTAGGTGTCAAACCTAAAGCTGGCGGGGCAGTTCTTGTAGGTAGGACGGCTGGTGCAGATAGTTCAGTTGCCCCTCGACCTCCAGGATTAACTCTGCTCCTTGCTGAATGGCCACCTCTAATACCTTCAATGAACTTAATTACAAAATAACACATTTATAATGAACATGCCTACGGTGGGTACATACATATGCAAGAAAAAATACTAGAAATTGAAAGCAATATTATAAATATATTCAAAAGGTCACAATAATATAAAGGCTTTAATCTTCAATATTGTCACATCATCATCATCATCATCATCTATTTTTTAATATTCTTCATCTGACTCTATTTCTAGTTCCACCTCCTTATTTTCTTGAAGTTCTATATCCTCAATGTCTACAAAAGGACAACTGTGATCAACTAATGATTTATGTTCTTTGTCTGCTACAATATCAATATAATGGCTTTTGAAGACATCCTCTTGAAATGCTCCTACTTTTAATAGCAAAATTGTTGATGTCTCAGCTACTTCCATGACCCCTCGAACTTTTATCTTGCTACCAACCCACCAATTACACATGTTTTTTATTGTGTTTGGATAAGATGCATAATAGACCTGCATTGCTTGGTCCGCAAGAATAAATGGTTCGTATCTATTGAATTTTCTTGTGTGGTTCACATCAACAAGCTTATACTCAGGGCAACTTCTTGTACCTATATTTGGTGTCGTATCAAATCACTAACAATTGAATAATATGACTCTCTTCCGTAGCAATGTAGGGTATTCCAACTGTAAAACCTCCATTAGTTGACCATAAAAGTCCAATTCTATTGCACTAAAATTAGAACCCTTTATGCACACTCCACTATTCATGGTTGCTTTATTTGATCCATGTCCCAAAGTGTGAATCTTATATCCATTCACATAATATCTAGGAAACACCTTAACACCTCATAAAGGTCCTTTATGAATTGGCTGGAAATATTCGAAATCGGATCATGAGCCCATAAAAAAATTGAAAATCATAAGAATAATGGGTAACTAAATCCAACAATATATATATATATATATATATATATTTATATAGAGTTGAATTTTTATTACTCATATGTGCCTCAAACCAAGATGCAAAGTCTTTATCAAGTTTAGCATCAACTACGGCTTCTTCAACATATTGTTGATATCTCTTAATCTAGCAACAAATAGTCTATAGCAAATTACCATTAGTTTCAGCAAATACATAAACAATTTTGCATATATAAATTAGTTTTCAATCATTTCTTTAAGAATTTTAAATACTTACTAAATATAGGGCTTTACTTTTTCACAATTCAATAGAATATACGTGCGAGCTCCATGATATTCATTCGGGGTAAGATATTAAAATTTTTCCTTGTCAAATGCTCTACCCCCATGATTAAATATGGAAAGCATCCCCTCATGTTCTTGAGTTTCATCTCTATCAATGACAATTAGATTTTGTGGCACTCTTCGATATCTTGTATTGACATATGGCTCAAAATAATGAGCACAAAATGAAGATGTCTCCTCAACCGATATAGAACCTTCAACTTTTGCTTTATTGCAAATATTATTTTTCAACCTTCGAAGGTACCTAAAGATAATCTTTGTCAAGCTAGATAAAATATTATGTCATTTTAAATTAGATTGATATATCAAATTCATATGCGTTATTTTTTGTGCTAACCTCTCAAGTGTGTACATTCATTGGTATTGAACATGACCTACTATCCTTGTTTCATATGTCAAATGAATGGGGAGATGCTCCATGCAATCAAAAAAACTTGGAGGTAATATACGCTCAAGCCTACAGATAATAATAGGAATTTCATCTTCAAGTCTCCTCATGTCTTCCACTATTATTACTGTAGATGTAAGGTCTTTAAAAAAGTTACTCATCTCTGTCAAAGATGACCACACACACTCTGGTAATAGTTCACAAAATTCTATTGGAATTAGCCTTTGCATAAACACGTGGTAATCATGGCTTTTCATGCTAAATAATTTGAGCTTATTCATATCAACACATCTTGCCATATTTTTCCCTAACTTATCCAAAGTATAAGTAGCTTTTGGATATTTACCTGTGCTCTCATTTTGGTGCAACTCTACTCGTCAACAAAACTCTTTTATTCCAGCCCTAGACTTTGCATTGTCTTTTGTTTTTTTTTCAACATTCATAACAGTATTGAAGACATTATCATAGATATTTTTTCAATATGCATGACATCTCGATTATGTCGAATGAGGTTTGTACTCCAATAAGGTAAATCCCAAAAGATGCTTCTTTTCTTCCATCCACATTCATAACTCTTGAAAATAGAAGCATTCGTGGACTCAACATCAGTTTCTATCACTTTATTCAACCCTAATTGCTCAATTTGCACTAATATTTCCTCTCCTAATTGGACATGTGGTGCAACTTTTCCCACTGTTTTACCCTACAAAAAAGAATTTCTATTCCTTCGAAATTGATGATGTCTTGGTAAGAACTTATGATGATTGTCAAACCATGATATCTTGCCCCCTTTACGCAATGTAAATGCATATTAATCTTCCATGCAATGAGGACAAGCAAGCTTACCTATAGTACTCCATCCCGACAACATTGAGTATACGAGAAAATCACTAATTTTTCACATTAGAGAAGCCTTCATTTAAAAATTCTGCTTCTTTGAAATGTCATATGTACATACCCCTACCTCCCATAATGCTTTCAACTCTGCAATTAAAGGTTGTAAGAAAACATCCAACTGTCCCTTTGGATTCTTTGGACCTGGCATAATTATAGATAAAAGCATATATTAATCTTTATTGCACATCCATTAGAGCAAATTGTATGGCATCAATATAACCAACCATGAAAAATATTATTGTCCGGATTGACCACATGAATTAAAGCCATCAGTGGAAAGACCTAGTCGAATATTTTGACTTACAGCTACAAAATCAGGATGAGTTTGATTGAAATATTTCCAAACTTCAAAGTCCGAACAATGATGCATAACACCATCTTCAGACTCATGCTCAGTAATCAACCTCATTTCTTTAGCTGTGGCATTAGATGCAAACAATCTCTATAATCGAGGAGCCAAGTGAAAATAGTACATTTTTTTATAAGCAACATTTGTTTTCTGCTTATGAGATCCATGCGTTGGTCTCTTAAAATGGGAAAGGTGACAAAACTTGCAACTTGCAAGTTCACCATCTTCACCTATGTATATCATGTAACCATTAATGCAACAATGAATCTTTTCTACTGGTAGACCCAAGCCCTGAACTAATTTTTTGGTGCTGTAGAAGCTATCAATCATCTCATTGTCCGGTGGTAGTAACTTGGATATCAATTGAAAAATATCATCATAAGCACATTCAGATAAATGGTGTTTAGATTTAATGTTCAATCACAATAGCAGATAACTTTGAATGATATCTATTATCAGGCTAGATCTCCTAATCAGTTGCATTCAGCATTTCATATAATTTTGCAGTTGTTGGGTTCGGGTCCTCTTCAATAACATTAGGATTAAAGGAAGGGTAGCAACATCAATTAGCATTGTATCAAAAGCATTGTATGGTTGAGGATTGACAAATCCTAAGTCTATGACTTCATTGAAATTGACATCGAGTTCCCCGGTATCTTACTCGATAGGCTTACCATGTAGATACCAATTATAATATTCACGGACAAATCCATACTGTGCTAGATGATATCTCTTAGTATCCACCTCTTGAAATTTTAAAACTGACACTTATGATGATTGCATGGACCTTGAATCCTACTCTGGTCCATCAATTCTTGGTGACTCAGTGAAAAATTAATGAATTCCTTGATGTCCTTTTCGAACTCCATAGTAAAAGCACCATCTTTCATTCGATAATCAATCCACTATCAATTTGGTCTTATTTTCTCTAATGTCTATATGCAGTCCTATCTTTATGCCTACACTAATTCAAGAATCCAACAATAAAATTTTTCAGCTCCATATAAAAATAAATGGAAGAAAATTTTTGATTGCAACCTTATAAAATAATTAAAATATAACATATATGTAAAACAAACAATAACCTGATTAAAAAAATATAATCTAATAAGCTTTATAAGAACAAATCATTAAACTTTGTATGGTTGAACCTTTAACAACTTATAACCTAATTTTGAATTCAAGATATATAATATAACTTCATTTTGTAATCATACATACATATTAATCTGATTTCAACATGTCATATTAATAAAAATAAATTTGACATTGATACAATGGCGTAGTTTAATTTTTAGTCCATGTAGTAACAACTTAAAATGAAATACTTTCATGCATACAACTAATTGTCAAAAGCTAAACACATAAACTAGTCACAATGTATCAATGCTAACTTCAATCGAGGGTTTCATCCATGAAGGCCCTTCCTCTCAAGAATTAATTAAGCTACATGAGGGAGAGAAAAATTAGTTTGATAATGTTCCTTGCCTTAATACTTAGGCAGAAGATTTTAAAAGAAGAACAACAAACCAGCAAAATAAAATCATCAACCAGGTTAGAGTTAGACATCAATGACTCTGGTAACAACCCAAATTGGTGCTACGATTTAAGTTAGCACTGGAGTTTTTGCAAGCAAAACATAAGACTTTTCTGTGCAAAATAGAAGAAAATGAGGGTGGTGCTGCTGATGGAGATGATTGAAGATGATAGTGATGAATGGTGGTGGGGCGATGATGGTTGGCAGTTATGTGTAGAAATTACATTGGATTGGAACGGCTTGGGAAATTTAGGCTACTATCTAAAAAAAACAGAAGAGAATAATATTTAAAGTTTAGTTTAAAGTGACTTAGAAGATTTCACAAAAAAATAAAATAAAGTGATTTAGGGAAGCTCAACATGATGAAGTTGTGGATCTAAAATAAAAAGGGCATTGTTTTGGAAAAGTAATGATATCAAAGCTATATTAAAAATATAAATATGGTCTATGGCATGTTGTATAATTATTTCCATTTATATTTTGTAAATAGAAATAATATGGTCTATAGAAAAATTTTACATTTTGTAATAAAGATTTTATCTTTTAGTAATACTTTTATATTTATTTTATATATGTTTTATAGTTATTATTTTCATATTTATTATATTATATAATTATTATTTTATAAATAATTGTTTCACAAAAAAAATAACTACTAACTATTATAATACATTACACAAAAGTTAGCATTAATTTACTTTCGCTGTTACAAAAATAAAGTTAACAACCAAAGTTTAAATGATTAAATCAATATAAAAAATTTTTAAATTGATTTAATTAAAGTTCCGTTAATTGTACGGAAAAAAAAAATATAACCATATGAGAAAAAATATATTAATAAATAAACTAAAATATTTTAAAATTATTAATTAACTGAAAATTTTATCATGCTCTTCTTGAATCAAAGCAATTTTCATAAAAATATAAATAACTAAACATATGATAAATTTAGTGAAGGAAATAAAATTCTGTTGCAAATTTAGCGACGGAATCAAATTCCGTAGCTAAATTAGCGATGGAACTAAGAATCTGTCGCTATTCCAAACATAATTTTGTTAGCTAAAATTCTAAAAGTTCCTTAAGGACACAACTGATAATCCATAACTAATATAATGATGTAACTGATAATCCATCGCTATCTAATAGCTCCCACCAACTTACTCCCTTAGATAGATAGATTAACATAAAGATAAATAGTAGATAGATAGATAGATAGAAAGAAAGAAAAATACTTAGATAGACAAACAATTAGATTTACAGATTGATTGAATGATTATTAGAAAGATATATAAATAAATAGAGAGATAGATGGATAAACATATAAATATAAATAAAGATAAACACATAGATAGATAGTTAGATAAATAGATAAATAGGTAGATACATAAACAAATAGATAGACTGATAGATACATAGATTGATACAAAAATAGATAGATAGACAGATAGATAAATAGAAAAATAGATAGAAATATAAATAGAAAGACAGTTATATAGATAGATAGATAGATTGATTGATAGATAAATTATAGATAGATAGATATATATATATAGATATAAAGATATATAGATAGATAGACATATAGATAGACGAATAGTTAAATTGATATATAAATAGATATATATAAATAGATAAATAAATTGATAGATAGATTGATATATTGATAAATAGAAATATAGACAGATAGATATATATAATTATAGGCAAATAGATAGATAGATGAAGTGACATATAATCGATAAATTGATAGATATATTCAAAGATAGTTTGATAACTAGATTGAAAGATTGTTTGATTGATAGATTGATATACAAATTGATAGATAGATAGATAGGCAGATAGATACACATTTAGATAGATATATAGATAGACAAATAGATAGATAGATAAAAAGATAGATAGATATATAAAAACATATATTAAGACAAATAAATAAATAAATAGATAATCAGATTACTAGATAGATAGAAAGATTATTTAATAGATAAATTTACAAATAGTTAGGCAAAAAGATAGATATCTAGATATAATGATAGATAATACATTAACAAATAGATAGATAAATAGGTTGATTGATATATTGATAGATTGATAGATATTTATATAGATAGACTGATGGATATATTGATTTATTAAAAGATAGACAGATAGATAAATAGATAGATAGAGAGAGTGAGAGAGATAGATAGATATATAGAGAGAGAGATAGATAGATAAATAGACACATAGATAGACATATAGACACATAGATATATAAATAGATAAAAAAAATATAGATAGAAAGATAGCCAGATATATAAACATATAGATATACATATAGGAAGACATATAGATAGACAAACAGATAAAAAGATAGATAGACAGAGAGCTAAATAGAAAGATAGATAGACTTATAGATTGATAGATCTATAAACAAATAGATAGACAAATAGATAGAGAGATAAATCGATAGATAGATAATTTGATAGACTTATAGATAGATAGATAGATAGATAGAAAGATAGGTAGACAGGCAGATTGAGAGATAGATATATAGATAAATAGTTAGATAGATAGACACAGATATAGAAATATATAAATTAAAAAAGATTGATACATAGATAAATAGATAGATTGATAAATATATTTTTAGATATAAAGATAGATAGATTGTTTGATTGATTGATAGAAAGATTGATAGATGAATTGGTAGAAAGATTGATAAATAAATTGATAGACAAATAGTTCAATTATAGATTGATAGAAAGATAGATAGATACAAATATATTGATTTATAGATTGAAAGATTATTAGATAGATAGATACATACATACATAGATAGATACATAGATTGATAGATAGAAAGATTTAAAGATAAATAGATAGATAGATAGTCAAATAGATAGACAAATAGATATATATTAGATAGATATATAGATAGATAGATTGATTGATTTATCGATTTACATATAGATAGCCAAATAGATATATCAATTGATTGACATATAGATAGCTAGATAGATAGATAGATAGATAAAAAGATAGATTGATAGATAGACATATAGATAGACATATAGATAAACAAATAGATAGATAGATTGATTGATTAACATATATATAGACAAATAGATAGATAAATCGATAGATATACAGCCACACATATAGATAGACAAATAGATGGATAGATATATAGATAGATATACAATCACACAAACAAACACACAGATAGATAGATATAAAGATTGATAGATTATTAAACAGATAAAAAGACAGATACATAGATAAAAACATAGAGAGATAGATAGATTAATTGAAAGATAGAAAAATCGATAGAAAGATAGACAAACATAGATAGATAAATAGACAAATAGATTGACAGATATATATATAATAATATAGATAAATTGATGGATAAAATATAGATAGATATATAGATAGACTGATAGAGAGATAGATAGATGGATATATTAGATAGAAATATAGATATACATATAGTTTGATTGATAGATTGACATATAGATAGACAAATCGATAAACATATAGATTGTTAGATAGATAGATTGATATATTGACATAAACATAGACACGTTGATAGACATATAGATAAACAAATAGATAAATAGATAGATAAACAGAATGATAGACATAAAGATAAACAAACTTATAGATTGATAAATAGAAATATAGATAGACATATGATAGATTAATACATAGACATATAGATAGATATAAAAATATACAAATAGATTCACAGATAGATTGATAGAATGATAAATAGATAATAGATTTATAAATAGACAAATAGATAGACATATATATAGATAGTCAAAATGATATACAAAAAGAATGATTGGTAGATAGATAGATAGATAGAAAAATTTATATTTAGATAGAAAGATATAAAGAAAGAAAGACTAGCATATATAAAGATAGACTGATAGTCAGATAGATATATTGATGAGTAGACAAACACAAAGATAGAAAGATATATATAGATACACAAATAGATAGATAGATAAATTGATAGATTGATAGACATTTGGAAAGCCAAATTGAGAGATATATTTATAAATAGATTGATAGAGAGATTGATAGCCAGATTGTTAATTTGATAAATAGATAGATTGATATAAAGATAGATAGCTAGATAGATAAATAGATAGATATATAGATAGACAAATAGATAGGCAAATAGATTGGCTAATAAATAGATAGACAAATAGATACATAGATTAATAGATAGATAGACAGATTCAAAGACATATAGATAGTATGAGATAAAAATTTAGACAGAAAGAAAGATAGAAAGATAGATCGATAGATATAAATATTGGTAGAAAAATATATGAGTAGATAGATAGGTAGATATAAAGTTAGACAAATGATAGATATTTAGATAAATAATAGATAGATAGACAGACAAATAGATAGATAAATATATATATAAAGAATTAGATAGATAGAAAGATAGATAGATAGATATATAGTTAGACAAATAGATAGATAGATAATTACATAGATATATAAACTGAGTATAGATAGATAAATAGATTGACAGATTGATAAATAAATATATAGATAGATAGATAGACAAATAGATAAACAAATAGATATAAAGATATATAGATAGAATGATCATTTAGATTGATTGATAGATTGATAAATAGATTGATCTAAAGATTGATAGACAGATTTATAGACAAATTGATATATAATTTAATAGAAACATGGATAGATAGATAGATTGATTGATAGATTGATTGATAATTATACAAATAGATAGATAGTAAGATTATTAAACAGACAAATAGAATGATTATTTGACAGACATATTGACAAATAAATAGATAGAAAAATTTACATATATATTGATAGTTATAAGACTAATAGATACATAGATATTTCAAAAATACAAATAGATAGATAAATAGACAAATAAAATGACATATAGATAGACAAATAGAAAGAAAGAAAGATAGATAGATAGAAAGATTGATTGATTGACAGACAAATAGATAGAATGTTAGATAGATATACATATTGATAGACATATAGAAAGATTGATAGATAGATAGAAAGATAGATATAAACATAGACAGACAAATAGATACAGAGATAGAAAGATAGACAAATAGATATATAGATAGATAGATAGATATATATATAGATAGACAGATAGATTGATTGATAGATAAATAAACATATAAATAGATAGATAGATAGATAGACAACAAACAGATAGATAAATAGATAGATAGACATATCTATAAAAAGATAGATAGATAGATATATAGAAAGACAAAAATATATAGACACATATATAAACAGATATATATACAGACAAATAGAAAGTAATATAGATATATAGATAGATAGTATGAAAAATATATATACAGATATATAGATAGATAGATATATAGATTGAGATACAGAAAGATCAACGGAAAGATACATAGATGGATATATAAATTGATAGATAGATTTATAAATAGATTGATATACAGATTGAAAAATAGAATGATTGATATATAAATAGATAGATCGATAGATAAATAGATAGATAGATATATAGATAGACATATAGATGGACATATAGATAGATAGATAGAAAAATATATAGATAGAGAGATATCGAGAGTTATAGATAGACGGATAGAAAGATAGATCGATAGCCATAAAGATAGACAAATAGATAGACAAATGGATTGATAAATAGATATAAAAATATATATACAAATAAAATTATAGATAGATCAAAAAAACCACAGACCGATAGATAAACAGATCATATTGACAAATATATAGAAAGATAGATATATTGATTGAAAGACAAATAGGTAGACAAATAGATAAACAGATATATAGATAGATAGATTGAAATATAGATAGACAAATATAGATAGATAGACATATAGATTGACAGATAGATAGACAAATAGGTAAATAGATAGATTGATAATTAGACAAATAGTTAGATAGAAAGATAGATAGATAAATATACAAATAGATAGACATATTAATATATTGATAGTTAGACAATCCGTAGATAGATTAAAACATAAATACAAGATAGATAAATAAATAGATTGGTAAATAAATCCATAGATAGATAGATACATAAATAAATAGACAGATAGATGGTTAATTTATAGAAAGATTGATACAAAGATTTATAGAGTGATAGTTAGATTAATTAATTGATAGATATAAATATATAAAGATAGAAAGATAAAAATATAGATAGATTGATACATATGGAAAAAAATAGACATATACATAGACATATGGATATATTGATAGATAGAGAGATAGATAGACATATAGATATAGAGATAGATAGGCAGAAAGATAGATGGATAGATAAAAAATATATAAATATGAAAATACATAGATAGATAGATAAACACATAAATATACACAAATAGATAGACTGATATATAAATAAATAAATAAATAAATAAATATATATATATATATATATATATATATATATATAGATTGATAGTCAGATTGATAGACAGAGAGATAGACAGAAAGATAGATAGATATATTGATTGATAGATAGACAGTTAGATAAATAAATAGATAGATAGACAAATTAATAGATAAATTGATATATAGATTGATAGATAGACAATTTAATTTATAGATCGATAGATAGATAGATAGATTGATAGATAGATTGAAAGATTGATAGATATATTGATAGTTAGACAAATTAATAGACAGATAGAAAGTCAAATACATAGATAGATAAATAAATAGATTGTTAAATAGATTTTATCAGATAGATAGATAGATAGATAAATAAATAAATAATAGGCAGATTGATAGAAAAATTTATAAACATTTTTATAGACAGATTTATATATAGATTTATTGACTAATAGTTAGATTGATATATTGATTGGGAGATGATAGATAAATAAAAAGATAGACAAATAAATAGATAGATATATTTGATTAATTGATAGACATATACATTGTCAAAAAAATATATAGATGCAAAGACATATAGATATATTGATAGATAGACAGATAGACAATTGAATAGACAGGTAGATAGATAGATATAGAGATAGACAGACAGACAGATAAATTGATAGAAAGATAGATAGATAGATAGATAGACAATTACATACATAGAGAGATAGACATATTGATAGATATATAGATATATTGATAGATAAACACATAGATAGATATATATATATTAAGAGATAAATAGCTAGATAGATAGATAGATAGACAGATAGATGGATACATAGATACATAGATAGATAGATATATAATTAAATAAAGATATAGATAAACATATAGACTAAGAGATAGATAGCTAGATAGATAGACAGATAGGTAAACAAATTAATAGATAAATTGATAGAAAGATTGATAGCTTGATTGTATTATAGATTTATAGATAGATTTTTATATAGATTGATAGATACATTGATAAACTAATTGATTAAAAAATTGATAGACAAATTTATAGATAGATAGATAGATCGATTGATAGGCTTATAGAAAGAAAAATTAATAGATAGATAGATAGTCAGATTTTTAGACAGATTGATCAAAAGATTATTAAACATATAGATTGAAAAATAAATTTATAGATAGATAGACAGACATATAGATAGACAAATAGGTAGATAACTTGATAGATAGAAAAATAGATATGCAGATAGAAAGATAGATAGATTGCCATGTAAATAAAGAGATAGATAAAATGATAGTTAGATAGATAAACTGATAGATATTCAGATAGATATTCAGATAGATATATAGCAAGATAGATGCTCAATTATTAGATAGACATATAGATATACTTATAGATTTAAAAAATAGATAGATAGATTGAAAGATAGATAGATATATAGTTAGATAGATAAAAATATAGCCAGATAGAATAAAAGATATATAGACAGTTAGATAAAGACTTATATAAACAAATATAAACTTACATAGATAGACAAATATATATATAGATAGATAAACAAAAAAATAGATAGAAAGATAGATAGATAGAGAGATAGATAGACAAATAAACTGACAGAAAAATAAACAAGCCAAAAGATAGAGAGATTGAAAGTCAAATAAATAGATAGATAGATAGACAGATAGATAGATTGTAAAATAGATAGATAGAGAGATAGATAGGCAAAACTATAGATAGAGAGATAGAATGATTGATTAATAGATTGATTATTTTATAGATAGATAGACAGAGAGATAGATAGATAGATATATTGATTGATTGATATATTTATACACAGATTGATAGACCTGGAAATATTAAAATTTATAGACAAATAGATATTTAAAAATATAGACAGATAGAAAGATAGATAGATAGATATATAGATAGACAAATATATAAATAGATAGATAGATAAATAGATAGATAGATAGATAGATAGACAAATATATAGACAGATAGAAAGAAAGCAAGATAGATAGATAGATAGATAGATAGTCAGATAGACAAATAGATAGAAAGATAGATTGATAAATAAATAAATATATATATATATATATATATATAACGATAGATAAATAGATAGACATATATATATATATAGACAAATAGATACACAAATATATAGATACATAGACAAATAGTTAGATAAATAGATTAATTGATAAATAGACATATAGATATTTAGATAAATAGATAGATAGGTAGGTAGATAGAAAGACAGATAGTTAGAAGGAATGATAGAAACATAAAATCATATAATGATAAATAGATAGATAGATAGATTGATATATAAAATAATTGATAGATATATAGATTGATTAATTGATTGATAGATAGATAGACAAATAGATAAATAGATATATAGATATATTGATAGACAGATAGATAGACAGATAAATAAAAATATAGATAGACAGATAGATATGTAGAAACTTAGACAAGTAGATAGAAAGACAGACAGACAGACAAAATATAGATAGATAGACAAATACATAGTTATACAGATAAATATACAGACAGACAGACAGGCAAGTAGTCAGACAAGATAGATAAATACTAGATAGACTAATTTATAGATTGGTAGACATCCATACATACATACAGATAGATAGATAGAATGTTTAATGGATAGATCAATAGATAGATAGAAAGTTAGATAGAAAGATATATAGATAGATAGTTAAATAGACAAATATATAGATAGATAGATATATTGATAGATAAATAAATAGATAGATATAAAGGTGTCAAACGAGCTGGCCCTGCACGACCCGACCCATTTTAAACTGGCACAATCGTGCTACCGTGCCGGGCCGGGCACGGCACGGTTCCTGTACCATGCAGGGCCCAGCCCGGCACAGTTTAAATATAGGTGGGCCCGGCCTAGCCATACAGGCCACGGTAGAGGCTGACCCGAGCTGCCGAGCCCGAGTCCCGAGGGTTGAGACTGAGAGTGAGAGAGACTGAGAGAGAGAGGCAGCCGGCAGGGGTAAGCCGGAGGCCATACGGACAGGCAGAATATTGTTTTTTTTTTAAATTTATATAATGTAAATTGTATTGCTTAAGTGTAGAGTATTAATTATTAAATATAAATTTTTTTAAAAATGTTAAAAATAAAAATTAAATACAAATTAAATAAAAAACAAATTTTAGAAAAGTATTTTTTTTTTCAAATTCAAATTAGTTTAGCTTTTATTATATTTATTAATTATATATTAAAGTTATTAATTTTTAAAATAAAATGTAAATCGTAAAAAAAATAAATTAATACATTATGTTAGTAAAAATAAAAATTAAAAAAAAATTAAACAACACAAATGAAAAATTACCAATCATGCATTTGAAACTGATGGTCCGAACAAAACAAGTATAAGTTTCAACACAATGTACAAACAAAGCGTACAAATACAATGAATAAAAAAACATTGAAAAAAAATAGCAGATCATCATCAATCGTCAATCAGCATATCATGAGAATCATCAGCCGCAACATCAAGATCAGTATCATATGGATCATCATCATCGGCAATCAACTCCTCTGCCATCGTAGTGGATGTGGATGGGACTGCAGTGTCTGTCCAGTCCCAGCTCCAGCACGATCATGGATGCTAAACCTCGATCCTCCCAATCCTTCAAACATGCCAGGGCCTCAACCATATATGGACATAATCTTGATCTCCTATCCGAAATCACATTCACTAGAATAGAAAAAGTAGACTCCGATGCTACGCTCGACACCGGAGGAGTCAGTAGATCCCATGCCATCCTTGATAGCACGGGATAGGTGGACTCATATGATTTCCACCACTGTAATAAATCAAGATTCTTAGTATTAGAATGTGATAGGATTGAGCAGTAATCGGTATCTAAGTACCGAGACAGCTCGCTCCTATGTGATGGTCCAGCCCTACGTTTCCCCCTTGCTAGCTGAATGGAATAATCATCATCTCTGAACAAGGTATCAATGTCCGTAATCACAGTCTCACTACCACCGCCATCATACCTAGTATCGTAGTATGTAAATAGGTCAGTCAAGTTCTCGTGAATGAACCCTTCAGGTGGCTCTTCCAGGTTCATGCACGAGGAAATGAAAGTCAGGGTATTTTCCACCCCTTCCACCTTAACCCTAGGGTCCATGCATGCAGCGAGGCAATAAAGAGATGGAACGGTGGACCAGTACTTTAAGTACTTGGTCTCCATCTCTGCAACCATATGGCTAAGCATCGGGTCAGCTCGATACTTCCTAAACATGCTACTAATGTTGCATATGCACCGGAGTGCAATGCAAGTGGTGGGTGTATAAACTGACGAACATATGTTCGTCGTGTCATAAAATATCTTCAGAAATTTCATAAATGAAATTCTTGAAGCCTAGTCAGTGTCGTCAATAATAAGTTCGTCACTCTTACTATTGACGTAGTCGGATATCACGTGTTCGTATCCAACACATGATTCCAACATCAGGTACGTGTAATTCCAACGATGTCTCACATCCGATTGGAATTTCTTCTTCTTAAGATTCGCAGACAAACAGAGACTACCAAACTCTTGTTGTATGCGAGGAGTGCGAATATACTTTAGTGCATTGCGTATATTATCCAACACAGAGGAACGCACCTTCATACCCGCTTGAACAATCAGGTTAATCATGTGACACATGCATCTGACGTGAAAGATCTCTCCTAATGGTGCGTCTCTAATATTCCTAACAAACATATTGATCGCTACTCCATTATTAGAAGTGTTATCAAATGTGACACTAAAAATTTTATTTTGAATTTTATATTCCCTAAATATTTTCATCATACACTCAAAAATGGCCAGGCCATCATGAGGATGAAGAATCTTAGTGAATCCTAAAATTATTTTATTGATTTTCCAGTTAGAATCTACATAGTAACTCGTGAGACATGCATAATAAGAATCTTCGTGACTTGTCCATATATCGGACGTCACGGACACCACTCTACTATATGCCATAAATTCCTTAATAATTTTTTGTTTTTCTAACTTATATATCTTTAGTATGTCACTCCTAGATGTGGACCTAGGAATCCTACGTTAGGAAGGCTGAAAATAAGTCTGCATGATGCACACTACCCTCGGATCTTTCTAAAATTTGATTGGAATACCCATCAATGTGATGAGCCTGGCCATGCCGTCCCTACCCAACTCGCTGGAGTATACGAATGGAGTAAACTTTGAGACTGAACTCGATCCAGTCTCAAAAAATGTAGTGCCAAGTTGGGTTTGCCTAGGATCTAAGCGTCCATGTTTTTTGGTGCATAATTCGGCATGCCTCTTAAGGTGCCCAGTCCCACATGAACTCTTGCATGTTAAAAGTCCCATACAATATTTGAACTGTGCCATTTCTAGTTCCTCACCCCTAACATTTTTTTGTGTTATGATTTTAAAATGAGTCTAAACTACAAAAGTCCTCCTAGTTTTTTGTTTTTTAGAACTTTGAGTTGAGACGACTGGAGAAACTAAAGTTTCAGCAGCCGCAGACATCTTTGTAACACTAACATTTTCATTTTCCAAATTTAAATACGTGTCAGGTGTATTTGTCATTTTTTATGTTTTTTATTTTTTCCTAAGTTTTTCTAGAGAGAGAAGCTTTAGAGAGAGAAAGTAAATAAAACGTAAAATAAATTACCCGGTAAAAGCAATGAGGTCTGTCATGTGCAAGGTGCACCGTAGGAAGCTCTGATGTTCAAAACTCAAATTGAGTTTCACGAAAATCCAGGCCGAAAGCAAAATCACGAGGCCCAAGAGAGAGATGCACGGTTTATGTGAGAGAGAGAAAGTTTTGAGAGGTTTTATGTTTTTGAAAAACATAAATGTTATAGGGAGGGGGGTAGAATTTATAGATTAATGATATTAATTTTTTATAAAAAAAGATATTTTTTTTATATTTTTTTGATTTTTTAATATATAATTAGGGGGCAGAATCATAAGGACCGTTGGATTCTGCCCCCTATCCGTTGGAGGCATATCTAACGGCTGAGATCCAATATGATTTGAATTTTTTTTTCCCGTTGGGATTGGGTCGGGAGTCGGGAGTCGGGAGAGCGGGTCGGGTCCATTCAGACCCGACCCGCGGACTTTATTTCGGGAGGGCCCGGGTCACGCCCACGCGTGCCTGCCTCCCATGTGAAACCTAACCGGCACAAGAAGATACCATGCCGGCGTGCCGTGCTGGGGCACGGCACGGCTCGTGCCTAACCCGGCCACGGCACGGGCCCGGGCACGGTTTAAAAACGTGTCGGGCCGGCCCAGGCACGGCCGAACCATGTCGTGCCTCGTGCCGGGTCGCGCCGGCCCGGTCCGTTTGACACCTCTAGATAGATAGACAAATATAAAGATAAATAGATAGAGAGATCGATCGATAGATAAATAAATTGATAGAAATAATGATAGATAGATTTTTACATAGATTGACAGATAGTTTATAGACAGATTTATCATATAGATTGATAGATTGATTGATAGACAATAGATTATTAGACTGATTTATGGAAAGATCATTTAGATAGGCAGATAGATAAATAGTTATATAGATAGATAGATTAATTATTTAATAAATATATAGATATATAAATAGACATATAGATATACTTATAGATAGATTTATAGATACATAGATAGATAGAAAGATAGATATACATATAGAAATATAAAAAGAT
Source organism: Sapria himalayana (assembly GCA_029783825.1). Lineage (NCBI taxonomy): Eukaryota > Viridiplantae > Streptophyta > Magnoliopsida > Malpighiales > Rafflesiaceae > Sapria > Sapria himalayana. Next base: position 287,484 of record JAREIK010000036.1, read on the forward strand.
ATACATACAGATTGATATAAAGATAGAAAGATAGATTAATTTTTAGATAAATAGAAAATTAGATAGATATACAATTAGATAGACATATACATAGATAGATGGATATACAGATAGATAGGTAGATAGGTAAACAAATAGATAGATAGACAGACATATTGACAAAAATATAATTAGATAAATAGATAGATAAATAGACAGATAAACAAGTAGTCAGGCAGGCACACAATTTGGAAATTACGTGGATAGATAGACAAACAAACAAACAAATAGACACAGAATGATAGACAAATAGACATACACAAAAATAGACTAGCATATAGACAAATAAATAGATATATATATATATATATATATATATATATATATACACACACACACACAAATACATAGAAAAAAAATAGACAGATAGATATTTATATAGATAGATAGATAGATAGTTGGATAGAGAGATTGATAGACAAATATATAGATAAATTGAAAGTTAGATAGATAAATATATAGATAGAGAGTTAGATAGATATATAGAAAAATATCTAAACATATAGATAGATAGATAGACAGATAGATATATAGACAGAAAGATTGATATATATATATACAAATTGATAAATAGAATTATAGACAAATTGATAAATAGGTTAATATACATATTGATAGACAGATTAATAGGCATATTGATAGATAAATTGATATACATATTTATAGATAGAAAGATACTTAGATATATTTAGAGATGGATATGTAGATAAATAGATAACAAAAGAATAGACATATAGATAGACAGATATATAAAAAAAATATTAGACTAATATATAGATAGCTAGACAGATAGATAGGTAGATAGATAGACATATAGATAGACAGATAGATAGGTAGATATATAGACATATAGATAAACAGATAGACAAATAGACACACATATCGATACATACATAGATAGATATATAGATATATAGAAAGAAATATAGAGTTATAAAAAGATATAAAGATAGAGAGATAGATAGATATACATATTGATAAATAGATAGATAGATAGAAGGATATATAGAAAGAAAGATAGACAGATAGATAGCCAGATAGATATATAGATATATTGATAGATAGACAAATAGCTAGAAAAATAGATAGATAGAAAGATAGGCAAATAGATAGATGAATAGATAGATAGATAGAAAAATAGATAGAAAGATTGAAATACAGATAGATATATAAATATATAGACAGATAGATAAATTGTTAGATAGTTAGGCCGTTAGATAGACAAATAAATAGATAGATAGATACTAGATAGACAGATAGATAGACAGACAGATAAATAGATAGACAAATATATAGTAAAATAGAAAGATGTAAATTTTTGATAGATAGACAGACAAGCAAGTAGTAAGGCAAGTAGATAATCAGGTAGGTATGCAAAAAGAAAGAAAAACAAACAAATATACACATAGAAAGATAGACAAACATACAAATAGACAAACATACAGATAAATAGATAGATAGTTAGTTAGACACACTAATAGATAGAGATATAGACAAATAGACAAACAAATACATTAATATATATATATATATATAGAAAGTTTGATGGATATATTGATAGACAAAGTAATAGACAAATAGATAGATATATAGATAGATAGAAATATAGATAAAGAAATATATAGATAGATATATAGAAAGATATACAGATTATTAGACAGAATGATATACAGATTAATAAACATTTTGACAGATAGATTGATAAATATATTCATTGAAAAATAGATAGAGAGATAGATAGATAGATAGACATATAGATTGATAGATGTAATGATAGACAAATAGTTAGAAAGAAAGAAAGATAGATATATAAATAGATTAGTAAACTGATTATATATATATATATATATAGACATATTGAAAGAAAGATAGATAGATAATTAGATAGATAGAGAGATAAATAGATATATAGTTAGATAGAAAGACAAGTAGATAGACTTATAAATAAACATATAGATATACAAATTGATAAGCAAAAAGATAGATAGACATAATAATTTATAGATAGATAGATAGACATACATATAGATTGATAGATATACATATATATAGATAGAAGGATAGAATGATAAATAGATTAATTGATTTCCAAATAGATAGACAAATAGATAGATATATATACATATAAATAGATAGATAGATCGACATATAGATAGATATATAGATAGATAGATTGTTTGATTGATAGATAGATAAGTAGTTAGATAGATATATAGAAAGACAAGTAGATACATTAATAGATAGATAGATAGAAAAATATAGAGACAGACATAAAGATTGATAGAACAACAAATAGTCGGATTGATAGAAAGATATATAGATAGCTAGACAGATAGATAGACAATAATTTAGATAGACATAAAGATTGAGCCATAGATAGTTAGATAGATAGATAAATAAATAGAAAGATTGATAGACAGACAGATAGGTAGAAAATAGAAACATAGATCGATAGATAGATAAATAAATAGAAAGATTGATAGATAGAGTGATAGATAGATAGATAGAAAGATATATTGACATATTGATAAAAATATTGATAGAGAGATTGATAGACATTTTTATAGACAGATTGATTGATTGATTTATTGATCATAAACAGATAGGTAGATAGATATTTAGACTGATTCATAGATAGATATATAGACTGATTCATAGATAGATAAATAGATCAATAGATTTTTAGATAGACAGACAGACACATAGACAAACAGATAGGTTTATTGATAGATATATAGATATAACAATTTAATAGGCAAATAGATAGATAGATAGATGGATAGACATATATATAGATAAATAGAAAGATAGGTAGAAAGATATTTAGATAGATAGATATATGGATACATAGATAGATTGATAAATAGATAGACAAATAGATCGATCGATAAATTAAAATATTTACATTTTTATAGATAGACAGATAGATAGACATATATATATATATATATATATATATATATATATATATATATATATATATAGATAGATAGATTGATAAACATATAGATAGAGAAAATATTGACATTTTTATATATAGACAGATAGATAGACAGGTATATATATATATATAGATAGATATATAGATAGATAGATTGATTGATAAACATATTGATAACCATATTGATAAATAGATTGAAAAATATTTAAATAGATTATTACTATGATATATATATATATATAATTAGATAGATAGATATGCAGATAGATTAACATATAGATAGATAGATATACAGATAGATAATCATATAATATATATATATATATATATATATATAGAAATATTGATAAAGAGACATATAAATAGACAGACAAATAGATAGATAGACAGATACATTGATAAATAGATATATAGATATACAGACAGACATACAGACAAAGAGATAGATTGATAGATAGAAAAATAGATAGAAATATAGATATATAGATAGATATATAGATAGAGAGGTAGTTAGATAGACAAATACATATACTAATAAATAGATAGATAGGTAGATTGATATATAGATAGATAAACAAGTTAATGGATAGATTGAAAGATAGATAGATAAACATATAGATAGATATATAGATAGACAGATAAATAGACAGATTGATAGATAGAAATATATATAGAGATATATATAGACAGACAGATAGATAGACAGATAGATAGATAGATAGACAGACAGATACATGGATATATGACAAATATATATACAAATAGATAATAAATTAGATATATAGATAGATAGACAAACATGCAAACATCAAGCAGGTATACAATCAGGTAGTTAAAGAGACATATAGATAGACAAAAAAAAAATAGACACACAGAATGATAGACAAACAAACAAACAGACAGACAGACAAGCAAATAGATAGATAGATAGAAAAATAGATATATAGGCAGATAGATATGTAGATAGACAAATAGATTGACATATAGATTAATTGATTGATTGATTGACAGGTAGATTCTTAAATTGATAGAGAAATAGAAATTTTAATAGAAAGATAAACATAGAGATACACAAAAAAGATGATAGATAGATAGAGAAATAGATAAGCAAAATGATAGAAAATTTAATAGATATATTGATAGACATATTGAAAGATAGATTTTTAGATAGATTGATAGATATATTGATAGACATATTGATAGACAAATAGATAGATAGATAGAGAGATAAATAGATAGAAGATAGATAGACAGATATATAAAGAGAAAGATAAATAGATATATAAAAAGATAGATAGATAGACAGATAGATATATTGATTGATTGAAAGATATATAAGAAGATATATAGATAGATATTTTAACAGATTATTAGACTAATATATAGATATATAGAGAGGCTGATAAATAGAGAGATAGATAGATATATAGAGAGGCTGATAAATAGAGAGATAGATAGATAAATAGAAAGAAAGATAGATAAATAAATATATAGATATTTAGATTGACAAATAGATAGATAGACAAATAGATATATATATATATATATAGATTGATTGATTGATAGATTGACAAGCAAAGATATAGCCAAAATATTGATAGATAGCTCAATATATAAATAGATAAATATTTAGATAGAAAGATAGACACATAGTTAGAAATATAGATAGGCAGTAAGGCAGAAGATAGACAGACAAACTAAAAGATAATAGATAGGCAATAAAGCAAATAGATAGATAGCTTTACTGATAGATAGATAGATATATAAATATGCAGAAAGAATGATAGAAAGATAAATAGATAAATAGAAAGATTGATAGATATATTGATAGTCAAATAGATAGATAGATAGAAAGAAAGATAGATAGATAGAATGATAAATAAAATTTTACTAGATAGATTTATAGATAGATTGATAGATATATTGATAGAGATATTGATAGACAAATAGAAAGAAAATTAGATAGATAGAAAGATAGATAGACATATAGATAGATTGATAGATCGATAGATAGATAGAATGATAAATAAAATTTTACTAGATAGATTTATAGATAGATTGATAGATATATTGATAGAGATATTGATAGACAAATAGAAAGAAAATTAGATAGATAGAAAGATAGATAGACATATAGATAGATTGATAGATTGATAGATCGATAGATAGACAAACTGATAGATAGAAATATAGATATATAGATAGATACACAAATAGATTGATTGATAAATAGACAAATCGATAGATAGACAGATATATAGATAGATAAATAGACATATAGCTAGTTTGTTAGATAGATAGATTTATAGAAAGATTGATAGATAGATTAATAGAGAGATTGATATATAGATTGATATAAAGAAATAAAGATGATTTTTTTATTTATAGATAGATAGATAGATAGATAGTCTGATAAATATTGTTATAGTTCACTAGATTATTAGACATATTGATAGATAGATAAATAGATAGATATACAAATAAACAGATAAATATATAGAATGATAGATTGATAGATAGATAGATTGAAAGACATTGATAGTCAGATAGAGAGTTAGAAAGATTTATATACATATAGACAGACAAATAGATAGACATATAGATACATAGATAGATATATAGATAGATTGAAAAAATATTGATTGATAGATTGATAAATATTTTGATAGAAAGATTGATATACAGATTCATAGACAGATAGAATGATTGATTGATTGAAAAAGAAAGATAGATGAATATATAGATAGATGTATAGATGTATTAATAGATCGATAGATTATTAGAATGCTAAATTGATGGATAGATAGACATATATATATATATATATATATATATATATATATATATAGAAATTTAATAGACAAATAGACAGGTAGGTAGATATAGAAATAGATAGATTGATAGATAAATAGATAGGCAGATAGATATATTGATACATAGATAGATAAATAGTTAGATAGACAAATAGACAGACAGACAAATAGATATATAGATAGACATATAGATAAACAGATAGTTTTCCATATAGATGAAAATATTGATAGACATATAGATAGATAGATAGATATACACATAAATAGATAAATAGATAGAAAAACAAATAGATAGCTAGGTAGATAGATTGATAAATAGATAGATAGGCACATAGATATATAAATTGATCGTCAAAAAGACTGATATATGGACAATTGATAGATAGATAGACATATGGAAAGATAAATAGATATATCGATAGATAAATAGATATATATATATATATATATATATATATATATATATATATATATAGATTGATAGATTATTTGATAGACAAATAGATAAACCTATATATATATATAGATGGATATAAATTTTGATAGATAAATTGATAGAAAAATTGATAGAAAGTTTGATAGACAGATTGATAAGAGATAGATACATATTCAAATTGTTAACAAGATTTATAGATAGATAAACACACACACACACACACACACACACACACACACACACACACACACATATATAGAAAGATAGAGAGATAGAAAGATAATTAAACATATAGATATACAGATAGATAGATAGATAAAAATATATATAGATAGATAGATAAATAGATTGAAAGACATAAAGATTGATATATTGATAGAAAGATATATTCATTTATTGATAGACATACAGATAAATAGAATGATAGAAACATAGATAGACTTATAGTTAGATAGATAGATAGATAGACAAAGGGTTAGATAGAGAGATAGATAAACATATAGATATTTAATAGATTAAATTAGACTAATATATAGATAGATAGATATATAAATAGATTATTAGACTAATATATAGATAGATAGATAGATAGAAAAATAGATAGATAGATAGATAGATAGAAAAATAGATAGATAGATAGACAGATAGAAAATTAGATAGATCGATAGATAGACAGACAGATAAATAGACAGAAATATAGATAGATAGATTGACAAATATATAGATATAAATATAGACTAATAGATAGGTATATAGATAGATTGATAGATAGATAAATACATAGATACATATATATATATATATATAGACAAATAGATAGACAAACAGACAGATAGATAGATAAAAAAATATAAAGATCAATAGATATAAAAATAGATAGACACAAATATAGAAAGTTAGATATGCTGTTAGATAGATATAAATAGTAATAGATAGAAAGAGAGAGAGAGATAGATATGTAGATAGACAAATAAATAGAATGATAAATAAATAGATAAATAGATATATAAATTGACGGATAGATAGATAGACATAATGATAGATAGATAGAATGACAGATAGATAGACCAGTAGATAGATAGATAGATAGACAGATAAATAAATAAATAGATAAATATATATAGATAGAGAAATAGATATATTGAAAGATAGATAGACAAACCGACAGATAGATTAACAGACAAATATATATACATATAGATAATAAAATAGATAAATAGAAAGTTAGACAAATAGATAGATGGGCAAGTAGTTTGGCAGGCAGACAATCAGGTAGGTAGGTATATAGATAAATAGATAAAAAACAAATAGTCACATAGAATGATAGACAAATATATAAATAGACAAACAAACAAATAGATAGACAAGCAGATAGATTGATAGATAGATTCATAGAAAGATTGATTGATTGAAAAATTGATAGAAAGATAGATATTTAGAAAGATAGATAGATAGATTAACAGAGAGATCGACAGACATACAGTTAGATAAATAGATAGATAGATAAATAAATAAAGAAATACATATGGATATAAATAGAGACATATATAGTTAGTTAGATAGACAGATAGATAAAAAGTTAGATAGACAAATAGTTAGATAGATACATAGATAGATAGATACATAAATAGATATAAATATATATATACAAATAGACAGAATGACTGATACCTAGACAGATAGACAGATAGATAGATAGATAGACAGATAGATAGTCAAACAGAAAGTAAGGTAGATAGATACACAGATAAAACGAAAGATTGATAGATAGACATATAGAGAGAAATTTATAGAAAGTTAAATAGATAGATTGATAGAAAGAATGATAGAGAGATTTATAGACAAATTTATAGATAGATAGATTGATTAAAAGACAGACAGACAGATAGATACATAGATAGATAAATATATAGACAATTAGATATACTTATAGATCTGTATTTTATTAGATAGATAATTAGATGAATAGATAGACAGATAGATAGATAAATAAATAAATAGATAGTAAGATAGACAAATAAATAGATAGATAGATAGATAGATAGATCAATAGATGAAAAGATTTATAGATAGATAGATAGACAGAATGATAGATAGATAAATAAACAAATAGATAGATATATAGATAAATAGATAGAAATATAGATCGAAAGAAAGAAAGATAGATAGACATACAAGATATATAGATAGATATATTGATTGATAAATAGTTTATTTGACAAAAATATAGATATATAGATAGACAAGTAAATTGGTAGATTATTAGAATACTGATGGACATATTTATAGATATTTTGAATAGATAGATTGATAGAAAGATAGATTTATTGATTGAGAGACTAACAGACAGATTGATAGATAGATATATAAATAGATTCATAGATAAATAAATAAATTAACAAATTAGATAGATAGATAGATAGATATATAGATAGAGAAATAGATAGACAAATAGATAAGCAGATAAAAAGACAGATATTTCGACAAATAGATGGATGAAAAGTTTGAAAGATAGAAAGATATATAGTTATACAATTAGATAGATAAATAGATATATAAACAAAAAGATAGACAAATAAATAAAAAGATTGATAGACAAATCGATATACAGATATATGTTATAAAAAATAGATATATAGATAAATACATAAATAAACATATAGATAGATAAGTAGATAGGCAGATTGATCAATATATAGATAGATAGATAGGCTGATAAATTCACATATAGATAAATAGATAGATTAATTGATTGATTGATAGATAGAAATATAGATAGATAAATAAATAGATAGATAGAGAGACAGACAGACAGACAAATAGATAGATAAATAGAATAGATAGATAGATATAAAAATAGATAGATAGACAAAAAGACTAATATATACATAGATAGAAAGATAAACAGACTAATATATAATTAGAGAGACTGAAAGATAGATAGATAAATAGACAGGTTGATATTTAGTTTGATCTTTAGAATGATAGAAAGACTGATCAATTAATTGATAGATAGATTAATTAATAAAAGATAGATAAATAAATAGATAGACAAATAAATATTCAGATCGATAGACAGACTAATAGACTGATAAATAGGTAGATATATAGAATGCTATATAAATAGTTAGATATACATATAGCTAAAAAGATAGATACGCATAAAGATAGATACACAAATAGAAAAATACATAAAAAATAGATAGATAGATAGATAGATAGACAAATTAAAAGAAAGAAAAATAGTTAGAAACATAGATAGATAGATTGATAAAAATATCTACAAAATATAGACATATAGATATAAGATAGACTAATAGATCGATAGATTGATAGAAAAATAGGTATACCGATAGATAGTAAGATTAATAGATAGATAGATAGTTAGATTGATAGATAGATAAATAGACAGATAGATAAATATATAAATCGACATATATATAGATAAATAGACAAATATATAGATAAATAGATAGATAGAAAGATAGATATAATGATAGATAGAAAGATAAACTTATAGATATAGATAGATAGATATATATATATATACACACACACATAGACATACATACATGTTGGCAAATAAATTGATAGATAGATAGAAAGTTAAATTGAAAGATCAAAATATAGATAGAAAGATAGTTAGGCAAATAGATAAATAGAATAAAGACTTATAGATAGAGAAATTGATAAACATATAAATAAATAAATAAATAAATATATATATATATATATATATATATATAGAAAGGTAAATACATAGACAAATAGGTAGACAAATATTAGATAGATAGCTAGAAAGATTGTTAGACATAATGATAAACATATTAACAGATAGATAGATAGACACATTGATAGACACACAGATAGATGGATAGATAGATAAATTGATTGATATACATATAGATATATTGATAGATAGGTAGTTAGATAGACAGATTGATAGCTAGCTTTCTAGATAGATAGATTGATAGACATAATAATAGACATACAGACATAGAGATGGATAGACAAATAGATAGACACATAGATTTAAAAATTGAATGATAAATAGATAGTTAGATAGATATATAAATAGTATGATAGATAGATTGATAGACAGATAGATATACAAAAAGCTAGACTAATAGAATGATTGATTGATAAACAAATTGATAGATAGATTGATTTATAGATTGAGAGATAGATAAATATAATAATAGAAAATAGAAGAATAAACAAATATATAAATAGATAGATAGACAGATAGATAGATACATAGATAGATAGTTACTTAGATAGATAGATAGATACATCGATCGATATACAAAAAGATATACAGATTGATAGGCATATAGATAGATAATTAGACAAATAGCTAGATAGATTGAAAGATAGAATAATAGATAGACAGATAGAAAGATAGATAAAAAGATAGACACACAGATAAAAAGATACAAAGATAAATAGATAGATAGATAAATATATAAATAGATTGATAGACAAATTTATAGACTTATAGATATATAGAAATCTAGTCTAATAGAATGAATGATTAATAGACAGATTGATATACATAGTTATAGATAGATTGATTTACAGATTCATAGACATAAAGATAGAAAATAAATAGAAAATAGATAGAAAATAGATATAGAGATAGATAGATAGATAGATAGATAGACATATGGAAAGATAAATAAATACACTTATTGATTAACAAATAGATAGAAAAATATATAGACATATGGAAAAATAGATAAATATATATATTGATTGATGGATAGATAGATTAATAGATGGATAGATAGATATATAGATAAATAGAAAGTTCGATAGATAGTTAGATAAATTGATAGATTGATAAATAGACATATAGATAAATAAATAGATAGACACATAGATAGATTGATTGATAGACATATAGATTAATAAATAGATAGACACATAGATTTATAGATAGACATATAGATAAATAAATAGATAGACCCATAGATAGATTGACAAATAAAAGATAGATAGATTAATAGAAATATAGATTGATATATAGATCAAAAGATAGATAGATTGATTGATAGATAGATTGATAGATAGATTGATATATAGATAGATATATAGATAGATATATAGATAGATAGATAGATATATATATATATATATATATATATATATATATATAGACAGATAGACAGAAGAAAGAAAGAAAGAAAGAAAGAAAGAAAGAAAGATAGACATAAAGATAGGTAGATAGATATATAAATATATAAAAAAATAGATAGACAGATATATATACATATAGATAGATACATAGATAGACATATAGATAGACAGATAGTTAGACAAATAGATAGACAAATAGATAGATAGACAAACAGATAGATAGATAGATAGATAGATAGATAGACAGACATATAGATAGATAGATGGATAGATAATTAGAAAGATACATAGATAGATAGAGATATATATATGTGTATGTATGTATGTATGTATGTATAAATAGATAGATAGCCAATTTGATAGACAGATAGATATATATATAAAAAAGTTAGATATATAGATAGATAGATAGTTTGAATGATTTATTGATAGATAAATTGATAGACAAATTCATAAATATATTGATAGATAGATTGAAATACTAATAGATTGATAGATTAATAGATAGAAAGATACTGCAAGAAAAACCCCATATAAATAGAACCTGTTCGGGTTACAGGGCTAAGACATCTAAATAGAACTTGTTTGGATCATTGCCCATTGCTTATTACAATCTATAAGAATTACCAAGTATCAGGTAACTTTAAATTTCAGAATATGTGGGAAAAGCATGTTGGCTTTGAAAAACTGGTAACTGAATCCTGGATGGAGCCAACAATGGGGAAACCGATGCAAATATTAATGGTTAAGCTTCATAGATTAAAAAAATGTCTAAAAATATAGAATAAAGAAGTCTTTGGAAATCTAAACCAAATAATAAAGCAAGAAGAGGAAAAAGTAGAAAAACTAGAATTAGAATACGATAATAATAACACAGAGGTAAAGAGACAGGAACTAAATAAGGCTAAAGGGGACTTGAGGCTTAAGTTGTATATGAAGGAAGTATACTGGAAACAGTGTTCAAAAATTAAATGGTTGAAAGATGGAGATAGAAACACTAAGTTTTTTCACAACATGTGTAAAATAAAGGCTCAAAAAAATAAAATCAAGGGCATTAAAACTAATGAGGGAAAATGGGTTGAAGAAGACAAGCAGATAGGATCCCTCTTTGAAAAATTTTTTAAAAGCCATCTATGCAGACAGGCTCCCCAAGTAGGAAACTCATTAATGGATGGGATTAACACAGTCATCTCACTAGAACAAAATCAAATGATGGAGAAGATCCCGGAGGAAGAAGAGATTAAAAAGGCAGTGTTTGATCTGGATAAGGATAGTGCAGTAGGGCCAGATGGCTAGAATAATTATTTTTTTCAGCTAAACTGGCTCATTATCAAAAAAGATCTGGTTCCTACAATTTGCCAGTTTTTTTGTAGGCGTGGATATTCCTAAGGCATGGGCAAACTCTTTCATAATGCTAATCCCCAAAAAAGAATCACCTCAAAAATGTGATGATTTTAGGCCTATAAGTTTATGTAATGCAATTTATAAGATCCTTGCTAAAATTATTCAAAACAGACTTAGTAATATTTTACCATTTATAATATCATAGGAGAAAATAGGATTTGTTAAGAATAGATTAATGATTGAAAATATTAGATTAGCATCAGAAATGATGAAAGAAATAGCATTTAAAATGAGGGGAAGTAACTTAGTAGTTAAGCTAGATTTATCTAAGGCATTTGATAGAGTAGAATGGCATACATTATGTTTCGTCATGAGAAAATTTGGTTTCTCTGAAACATTTATTGATTTAATATATAGATGTGTAACAAGCGTTTGGGTTAGAATAATTGTAAATTGAATGAAAGTAGAAGAATTCAAACCTAGACGTAGCTTGAGACAGGGGGATCCATTATCACCTTTATTATTTGATATGCACTTAGAATTATTAATTGTTAATTTAAATAAAAGAATGTCAGAGGGAAAAATAATCCCCTTTAGACAGCCAAAAAACACTCCGAGAATAAGTTGTTTAGCTTATGCAGATGATATTATCATTATCACAAATGCGAATAAAAGTTCATTGAAAAACCTAATGGACCTTCTACAATTATTTGAGAAGGAAACAGGACAAGCCCTTAATAAGGATAAAAGTCAATTTATGTTAGCAAAAAAATCTTCCGAAAAAGTGGTAAAAAAAATTAAAAACATAATGGGTTTTAAACAAAAAAAAAAGATGCTTTAGTATATTTAGGTTGTACGATATATGAAGGAAGGCTGAAAAAAATTATCTAACGCCTTTACAAGATAAAATGAGAAGGAAAATAGTAGGTTGGAAAGTAGATCTATTAGGTTTTGGTGGGAGGATTACAATAATCTCCCATGTTCTTCAAAGTACACTGCTACATATTATATCAGTCATACACCCACCTAAGAAATTTACAAATAAACTAGAGATGGAAATGGCAAATTTTTTATGGGGAAAAAAATGGAAAGCAGAAAATTCACTGGAAAAATTGGAAAGACATCTGTTATCCTAAGGCGGAAGCGGGTTTAGGCATCATTAATTTACAGGACATGGTGGCTGCTTGGGACTGCAAAGGATGGTGGAGGTTAAAAGAAAATGATTCCCTCTGGGCAAAATATATGCGAGCAAAATATCTAGAACAAGAACACAATCGCGTTAAGCAGAAATCAAATAGCTGGAAAGCATTGGAAAAACAAAAGGAAATAGTAGATGCTCACTCATTACTGAATAAATCAGGATGGAAATGGACCCTTAATCCACAAAGTAATTTTATGCTAAAGTCAGCAAAAGAATTGATAAGAAGGAAAAAACCCGTGCAGTCTTTATTTAAATGGGCCTGGAGAGCAGGTATTCCACTGAAAATGTGCTCGCTGGCATGGAAAGTTCTGGTAAATGCACTACCCGTGGACACTAATGTGAAAAGAAAAGGTGTTAAAATGGCCATCAGATGTGAATGTTGCTTTGCAGATGAAGAATCAATGGATCATCTACTTTCAAGTGGAAGAATCACTACAGTAGTCTAGAGGGAATTAGGAGACCAGTTACAAATAAGTAAAAAGGAAGATAGAAAAATTGATAGAATTAAGAGTTGGGGAAATCTAAACCCTAGAAGTTACATTAAAAATTGGCTCACTCAGAATCTACCTTATATAGCAATATGGTGCCTATGGAAAGCTCGTAATAAGAGTAAATTTGAGGGCATAAGAATGAATTCAAATGAAATTATAAAAGATATAATTAAAGAAATCAGGAATATATCAAGTATAAACCCTATAAAAGTTGATGGTTCCTGTTTAAATAAGGTAGCTGGAATGTTCTGGGGCCTCGCTATTACAAATACGAAACATGGATGGGTAACAAGTATAAGTTGGAATAGGCCTCTGAAAGGTAAAATATCATTAAACACGGATGGTAGCTTCAATAGGGACACTGGTATAGCAGGTGGACGTGGGGTAATAAGGGACTCAAACAGGTATGTGATAAAAGCATTTACATCGGCTACAGAAGCATTCTCAGCCCTCCACTCGGAGATAAAAGCTTTGAATATAGGATTAAATGTCTGTAAAAAATTAGATTTAGAAAATATACAAATTCAAGTAGACTCTATGCTTTTGGTAGATTTAGTAAGTGGAAAAATAATTCTTTGGAGGTATGAGGAAGAAATGGAAATTATTTTGAACCTCATTAAAGTGCTTAATGCATCAATCTTACATATATATATAGAAGCTAATACTTTGGCGGATAGTCTTGCAAGATTAGGTTCGATAAGAGGAGAACATGAATTTGATGAGGTTTCGATGCCAGAAAAAGTAAAAGGAATAGCGAAACTGGATAGGAAGGCCTTCCCTTATTTATGATTTAGGAATGGTAGTATTAACAGAAAAAATAGAATATTAAAATCCAGTAGCTGCTGTGAAGGGGAATCTGAAAATTATAAGAATATGAAAATAGAATATGGAAAATAGAATAAGAAAAGTATAATAATATAAGCTGTGGAATTGTGGTAGCTTCTTTGCAGGGGAATCTGTCTCTGTAGGTTAACAGTGAAGTTCATGGTATAAACAACCAGAAAATTTAGTTGCTATTTCTTTTACAGTCACTGCAAGGTTCACCTCACAAGACAAAGATGAGGGAACGAAAAGGTAAGGGCTGGAATTTTTTGCTCCTTTGGTTTATTTCTGGTTTTTTTTGAGTTTGCAGGAAAGCACTAAAGGGGCAACCAAATCATATTCTTTGGAATTAAAAGAAGTCTGTAACTAGCAAGAGTCTATAAAAATTTTGTCAAGTCATGTGTTATGTTTTTTTTTACCAGCGTTTAAATCATGTAGTTTGAGAATCATGTGTTTGTGTTAAATAAAAGGTCCTAGGAGAGGTAAGTGTCTAGTCTAGGAAGTCGGCAAAGATCAGGATGCTGCAAAGTGGCTTGGAAATGGCACTCAAGATGTGAATCTAAAGCTATATCGGCAAACAAAGAGGGTCAAGGACTAGGACAGATAGAAGAGGAAAGCTTCGGCAGAATATGCGCAACAAGGTTGAAAGGAATTTTGCAAAGTGGGAGATATTTCTATTTTTTATGCAGGAAATATGTTATATACAGCATAGAAAGGAAGATATCAGAAAAACAAGAAGGATGTTCCATGAAGCGCTAGAAAGATAAAAGTAGGAAACTAATTTTAGTAAAGAGTAAAGTTAAGATTGATGACTTACTTAGAGTTTTTACGTTATTTTAATAGTGCTAGGAAGATTACATGATTAGTCTTTAGAAATGGGGAATGGATGTAAGAGGGTAAAGGGTAGAAGTAGTTTGTACAAATGGTATTCCTCCGCCAAAAGAGAGGGCTATAAATAATAAACAAACTTAAAAAAAACCCCCCATATAGCAAGGGACAAATCCCTAGCTAAATGAGCATTTTCCGTCGCTAAATATGATATAGTGATGGATTAACGATAGATCGGTTCCCTATCTAAAGTGTTGTTCACTAAAATTTAGCAAGGGAAATTATCCCTAGCTAAAAATTTAGTGACGGAAGATCCCTTGCTAAAAAGATAAATTTTCTAGCTAAATTAGCAAGCTAAATGAGATTTTCCTTCGCTAAACGAAAATAATAATGGAAGATTTCCCAAGCTAAAGTACTTGTCGCTAACTTTTAGCGACAGAAATAGTCCCTAGCTAAATAAATTTAGCAATGAAAAATTCCTTTGTTATAATATAGATTTTCCTTGCTAAATTAGCTAGGTATTTTTCCCAAACTTTTTTAATTTCAAAACAATATTTAGAATTTAATTTATTTTAAAATTTTAAATAAAATAATTTAATATTTTTATTTTAAATTGAATAAAAAATGAAACTACAAATAATTTATAATAAACAAAAAATAAAATCATTTAATAATTTATTCTAATTTAATATTTTACATAATTGAAACAAAAAAATAACAAAATCTTATTACATCTTTTTCATCAATGTTTCTACCGACAGTGCATAAAGTTTAATATATCCTTTCAATTACGTTGTTTTCTCTCCCTCTACTCCTCTGATCATCATTTTTCTTTTGCGATAAAGCTCTCCGAGTCACAGCATGTAATGTGTTGTGAAAAATCTCATCACTTATACAAGCTTTGTAAGAGGAACAATGCGGCATCATATCTATAAAAAATTTAAATCACTCAATAAAAATAAAATAAAAAAAGGTTATGTTTTGATAAAAATATAATTTTGCAGTATATATTTAAATATATACTAGCATTTCTCTCGTATATATATTATTGTAGTATATGTACATAAAAACTATAGTATTATGTGTACATAATATGGATTACAAATATACTCAGTATAAAAGTACATAAAATACTGTAGTACTATATGTATGTATATACTAACTTTATTCATATATATATACCCCATTTGTTGTTGTTGCTGTAGCTCCAGATGCTGCTACTGCTACTGCCACTACTGCCGCTACCACTGCCACTGCTGATGCCATTGCAGTTGTCACTGCCACTACTATTGCCACTGCCGCTGCTGCCAATGCCCCTGCTGCTATCGTCGCTGTCGCCACTGCCTCTACTGCTGATGATGCCGTCGTTGCCCCCATCGTCACTACAGCGGCTATCACCATTAGCCACTACAGTGGCTGTCTCCACTTAGCACTATAGTGGCTGCCACCACTGGACGCAGTAGTGACCGCCGCTACTGGCCACTGCGGCGGCTATCACTTCCGTCGCCACTTGTGATTTCACTACATGCCGCAACTACCGATGCTACTGCCACTGCCACCACTACTACCGCTACCACCTTTGTCACCACCTCTGCCATTGCTACCACTACTTTCGGTGTTTCCGTTGCTTCCGGTGTTGCCACTACTTCCGGTCATACCGCTACGGCTGTCGCTGCCCCTGTTGTCACTGCCTCCACTACCGCTGCTCCCACCGATGTCGTCACCACCGCTACTATTGCCACCACCACCATTACTACTGCCACCAGCACTACTACCACCACTGCCACTACAATTGCTACTGCCGCTACTACCACCACTATCGCTACTACCACCGCTACTGCCATCGTAGTCATTACTGCTTTTATCGTCGCTGCCATTTTTTCTACTGCTGATAATATGCTTTTACAAACCTATAATAGGCTAAAACTCTACCCAAAAAATTCGGAGACACACAAACATATTCACAGATATATATATATATATACATATATATATACATTTATTATAGACATGAGTAAACACAAATTAAAGTTGATTGCCATACAACTTCAACAAAAATTTAATTTAATAATTTAATATTTTTATATTAAATTGAATAATAATAGAAACTATAAATGAAAATTTTTAACACAAAAAAAATCATTTAATAACTTATTCTCATACAATATTTTAAATAACTAAAACAAAAAAATAACACAATTATATTATATCTTATAAATAAATGTATCTACCAACTATGCATAAAGTATAATTTATCCATGCATTGATGTTACTTTCTCTCTCTCTGCTCTGATTACTAACTTTCTACTGTGAAAAAGTTGTTCGAGTCACGGTGCTTCATGTATGTTGAAAAAACCTTCGCCCATACAAGTTTCATATGAGAATCAATGCGGTACCATAGCTATAAGAAATTTAAACCATTCAAACAAATCAAAATAAATTAAAAAGAACTATGTTTTGATAAATATATATTACTACAGTAAATATGTACATATATACTAGCATTTCACTCATACATATATTACTACAATATACGTACATATAAAATATAGTATTATGCATACATATATATTGAGTACATATATATTCAGTATATACGTACATAAAAAATTGTAGCATTATATGTACGTATATACTAACTATATACATATGTATATACAGCATTTGTTGCTGTTGCTGCTTCTCCCGCTGTCACTATCGCTATTGCCACTAGTGCTGCCACTACTGCCACTGCTTCTGCTATTGTTTCTACTGCTTCTACTAGTACTGCCATGGCTGTCGGTGCTGCCACTGCCACCGCTGCTGCAGCTACTACCGCCACTACTACCACTGCCATCGCTACCACTAGTGCTGCCACCACTACCACTGCTGCCACTGTTGCCACTACTACCGCTACTACCATTGCTGCCACTACTGACACTATTTCCGCCACTGCCACCGCTACCGCTGCGGCTACTACCATCACAGCCGCCACTGTAGTTGGTGCTGCTGCCACTACCGCTGGCGCCGCTGCCATCACTACTGTTGTTGCCACACTGCCACTACTTCTATTGTTGAATATAGGCTTTTACATACCTATAATAGGCTAAAACTCTACACAAAAAATTCATAGGCACACAAACATATTCTCAGATATATAAAAACAATTATTATAGATATAAACTAACACAAATTAAAGTTGATTTTCATATAGCTTCAACAAAAATCCAAAAGATATTCAACAATTATGTTTAGAGAGAAAGAGAGTGCAAAAATAAAATGTTTTTGGAATAATAAAGATAAAATAAGCTAGCCCTCCTTTTGATAAAACTGAAATCAGTAAATATGGGACCCATTCATTGGAAGGACGGTGGCAATATCTAAATACTTTGAATCAGAATTTTTTCGTGGATCTCACATAATGTGTCCAGCAAAGATTCATAATTAGGTTAATCAGAAAAGCAAAGAATAAAACCAAAATAAAAAAAATTGAAACCTACAAAAAAATATCATAATTATTTGCTACACATAGACAAAAACAAATAACAATTCAGAAATAATTCTCATATGAAATCATCCTCATAATGTGTAGGGAATGCTAGCCTCTCCTCCGAGGTTTCACAGCTAGATCTCGAAATTCTATCTATTGCACCAATGATGCTAACTGTGACTTCATATAGGACATATGTTGTTGCATTATATTCATAATTTCTTTCAAATTAGCATTCATTTCTTTAATTAATTGCATTTCTTCCATCAAATAAGTATACTTCACAACCTTATATTCTTTAATTTCATATATTTCTTCCTTCAAATCAGATATCTACTCATCCTTCTTTTTCATTTTAGTCTCCATAACTATAATACATTCATTTGTTTTCATTGCTTGTTGTTCGACCGCCTCATCCACCATTACTAAGATAGGTAAATTAGAACCACAACCCTTATTTGTATACGTATATTACATCTTTTGTCATACATGAGTTCATATTTGAGCCTGAGGCCCAAGGGCTGGATTAGATAAGAGTACGACTCTTATTTGTATTATACCATATATGAGCCGGATCACCAGACACTCTCATGCTATGTGCTTACATATTATTGATATTATATCTTTTGCCATTTAATTTCAAGTTAGTGCAACAAATTAGTATTATCCCATATATAATTATATGTTAAGATTAGTAAATGTAGTTATAAATAGTTACATATAGTTAAACATATAATTATATATAGATATATGCATACAAGTAGTTATAAGTAAATTTAAATAAATGTATACAAAGTATTAAACAATTATATAGATTTACATATATGTATACATAATTAAAAATAATGTTATATTTATTTAAATAGAGTTTTTTATAGTTATACAAATATTTATATATAGTTATATACATATAGTTAAACATTATGTTGTGTGTTTTTAAACATATAATTATAAATATAGTTATATGTGTTTATCCATATAGTTACACGTATTGTTAAACTTATATCTATACATGTATGTATATATATTTTATCATATAATTTCATATATTTATACATATAGTTATGTATAGGCATGGATATACTAAAATACATTTTTATAATAATATATAAAAATGTCTATTAAATACATATTGTTAATTATATATTTAAATATAGTTATGTATAAAGTTTTTATATTTATACATATAGTAAGATAGAATTATTTATAATTATATTTTAGTATACATATAATATATATTGTTATAAAAAATTATATATCGTTAAACATTTAGTTATATATATATATATATTCATAATAGTAGTTATATTTAGTTATACATAAAAATATACGATGTTATAACCAAATATATAGATTTACATATATGAAAACATATATGTATAAATAGTTAAAAAATTTGTTATATTTAATTATATAAAGTTGTATTTAGTTTTACAGATATTAATATATAGTTATAGACATATAATTAAACATAATGTTGTATGTTGTTATACATGTAATTATAATTATAGTTGCATGTGGTTACACATATAGTTACACATATAGTTAAACTTATATTTATACATGTTGGTATATTTATTTATTTATATAATTTTATATATCTACACATATAGTTATGTATAGGTAAGATATAGTAAAATATATTTTTGAATGCTAATATATACAAATGTGTATTAAATATAAGTTGTAAATATATATTTAAATATAGTTATGCCTAAAGCCTTTATAGTAATACATATAATAATATATAATTATTTAATGATAAATGTTTTTTAATCATATAGTATATATAGCTATAAATATTTTTATATAGTTAAACATATAGTTATATATAGATATATTCATACAAATAGTTATACATAAACATATTAAGTTATAAATAAATATATTGATTTACATATATGTATACATAGTTACAAATATTGTTATATTTAATAATATAGAGTGTTATATAGTTATACAATAATTTATATATAGTTATACAAATATTTATATATAGATATACACATATAGTTAAATATAATGTTGTATGTTATTATACATGTAATTATAAATATTATTACATGTGTTATAAATATAATTACACATATACTTATACTTATATTTATACATGTAGGTATATTAATTTATTTATATAATTTTATATATCTATACATATAGTTATGTATAGGTATAGATATAGTAAAATATATTTTTGAATACTAATATATACAATGTATATTAAATATAAGTTGTAAATTATATATTTAAATAAAGTTATGTATAAAGCTTTTATAATAATACATATAGTCAAAGACAATTATTTGTAGTTATATGTTCATATACCTTTGGGATCCAATGACAAAAAGACAAAACAAAAAACAAACAAGTTTGGCTTACAACAAATCAGAGCAAAGTAAATGCGGTCTTGTATTTCAGGCATGCAATAAATAAATATAATTACAATTTGAATACCCCTAGAAACAGATGATGTCATCCACATAAAAGGATAAAACTCAACCAAAATAGGCAAAGATTAGATCCACATCCATATATGTCAAAGAGTTTGCCGTATCCTGCTAAAATTATTTATGATTTTCTGGCAATTTAATTGTAAAGCCAATCAAGACCCTTGTAGAGGCCCTCGCTAGAGCTAGCACAGGTGATCTAAATGTACTAATGGCGTTGGAGAAGAGAGGGAAGTCCTAGCTTGTCAGTAATTTCAGCTGCATTCATCGCATTGGGAAAATCTTGCTTATTGGCAAATACCAGCAAAACTTCATCTCAAAGCTTTTCCTTGTTTAGAATCCTATGCAACACATCTCTGGCTTCAACTACTTGATCTCTGTCATTGCTATCCACCACAAATATGAGATAGACGTATAGAAAGATTGATATATGTATACATATAGATTGATATACAGATAGACAGATTGATAGATATAGATATATAGATATACAATTAGATAGATAGGTAGATTGATTGATAGAAAGATAGTTAGTCAATTAGACAGATAGATAGATAAACAAATATGTAGATAAATATATAGATAGAAATATAGACAAATAAACATATATACAGATAGATATTTAGTATAATAAATAGTGAGATAGATAGATAGATATATAACCTAATAGACTAATAAACTAATAGACTGGTAGACCCATAGACTATAAATAGATAGAGATACAGATAGATAGATATATAACTAGATACAGATATTTAAAGAAAGATAGTTAGATATTAATTAACATAGAAAGATATGCTAATAAATAATTAGACAAATAGATAATAGACAAACAGACAAACGGATAGATAGATAGACAAATAATCATATAAATAAATGGACAAATATAAAATAGATAGTATAAAAGATAGGAAAATTTATTGATAGACAGATAAACATATAGAAAAATAGATAGATAGTCATATAGTATGATAGACATATATATATATATATATGTATGTATGTATGTATATATATAACAAAAGATAGATAGGCAGATAGATAATAGGTAGCATATAGGTATATAGAAAGATATGCAATAGATAGATAGTCTGAAAATTATATATAGAGATTGTCAGATAAATAGTTAGAGAGACATATTAACAAGTAGATAGATAAGCAAAATGGAAGATAGATAGGAAGATAGACATATAGACAAAGAGACAAATTGACAGATATATATATAAGAATGCAAATAGATAGATAGACAAATTATTAGATAAAAAATAGATAGACAGATAGATAGATATAAATGTGCATCAGATAGATAGACAAATATATAGATAGGAAAATAGTTAGATTTGTAGATAGATAGATATATAGTTAGATAGACAAATATACAGATTGATAGATTGTTAGATGGTTAGATATATAGGTAGATATATAGACCATTAAATAGATATATAAATAGATAGATAGCTAGATAGATAGACATATAAACATATAGATAGATGGACAAATAGACAGATATACAAATAGACTAATGGAAAGATAGATAGATAGCAAATAGATAGATAAGCATATAGCAACATCTATATATATCAAGAAAGATAGATTGACAGAAAGATAGATAAATTAATAAATAGAGAGATAGATAGAGAGATGGAGATATTTACAAAAAGATAGATAAATAGATCGAGAAATAGAGAAATATACATATTGACAGATAGACAAATAGATAAAATGACAGACATGTAGAAATGTAGAAAGGTAATTTGATAGAAAGATAGACATATAGTCAATAGATAGATAAAATAGATAAATAAAAAGTTAGATACATAGATAGTTAGATAAAAAGATAACAAAATAAATAGTAAGATAGTTAGATAGATTGATTGATATAAAGATAGATAGATTGATATAAAGATAGATATGAAGATAGATAGATTGATATAAAGATAGATATAAAGATAGATAGATAGATAGGTGGTAGATACTTAGAAAGAAAAATATACAGATATACTGATATACATATAGGTTGATAGATAGATAGTTAGATAGATAAATAAGCAAATATGCAAATAAATAGATATACAGACAGACAGACAGATAGATAAATAGATATATAGATAAATAAATAGATAGATAGATAGACATATAGATAAATAGTAAAATACTTATATAGTTAGACAACTTGAGATAGACAAATATAGATATAGACATATAGGTTTTTAGGCGAATAGGTAGAAAGATAGATAGAAAAATAGATATATAGCAAGATTGTCAGAAAGGAAAATAGTTAGATAGATAGAAAGATAGGTAGCGAGATAGATAGATAGACAAATAGACATTTAGATATATTAACAAATAGATAGATCGACATAAAGACAAATAGATTGATATACTAATGACAAATATATTTATAAACAAAGTTAAATAGTTAGAGAAATAGAAAGATAGAAGATAGATAGATATGTAGATACATAGATTTATAGATTGACAAATTAATAGATACATATATAGATAGATAGATAGATAGATAGATAGTAAATTAGATAGAAGGATAGATATATATATATATATATATATATATATATATATATATATATTTTGATAGAGAGACATATAAACTTATATACAGATAGAGAGATATATATAGTCAGATAGATTGAAAGATAGATAGATAAAAAGATAGTCTAATAGAAAGAAAGAAAGATTTATAGAGTAAAACACATATATAAAAATTGACATATAAACAAATAGACAGATAGAGAGATAGAAAAATAGACACATAGAAAGATAGACTAATTGAACGTTAGATTGATTGATGACTAAAAGACTAATAGACAGAAACATAGTTAGAAAGTTTAATAGATAGACAGATAAATATTTAGACAAATAGACAAATAGATAGAAAGGTAGATAAATAGGAATTTAGATTTATAGATTGATAGATTTATAGATACATAGATAAACATATAGACAAATAAACATATAGATATATAAGAAGAAAGATAGAAAGATAGATAAAAAGATAGATATAAAACAAATATAAATAGATAGACATATAAATTAATAAGCACACAAATAGTTAGATACACATAGAGATTGATTGATAAATAGAAATATAGAAAGATAGAGAGATATTTAGATAGATAGATAGAAAGATAGATAGAACAGTAAATATATATATAGATTTATAGATATATAGATAATTAGATAGACAGAAAGACAGATAGATAGATCAATAGATAGATAGATAATTAGATAGATAGATAGACAAATAGACAGATTTTATAAGTAGACAAATAGATTGATAAATAGATAGCTAGATAAATAACCATATAAACACACACAAACACACACAAAAAATATATATATATATTGAAAAATAGATAGATATATAAAATGATAGATAGATAAATAGATAGATAAATATGTATACAGATAGATAGATAAAAAGATAGACAAATAGATAGATATATAGATACTCATAAAGAAAGACAACTAAACAATTAGGATGATAGAGATAAATAGAGATAGAAATATACAGATAGATAGATATACAAATAGATAGATAGACAGATAGATAGATAGACTGACTGATTGATTGATTGATTAATATATAAACTAATAAATAGTTAGATTTATAAACATTTGGATAGACAGACAAATTTGCAAATAAGTAGATAGATAGATAGACATACAGACAGATATATAGATAAAAATGCATATAAATAAATGGCCATATAGTTAGATACATAGAAAGATATATAAAATAAATAAATAGTTAGATAAATAGATAGATAGATAAATTGATTCATAGATAGTTAGATAAATACATATTTAGGCATTTATAGTAAAAGATTGTTAAATAGAAAGGTATTTAGATAGTTAGATAGAAATACAGATATAAGATAAATAGTTAGATAATTAGATAGATAGATATATTCACATATTGATAGACAGATAGATAGATAGACAAAAAGAAAGATAGGTATATATACAGATAGACAAATATTAATATAGATAAATAGATAGATAGACAAATAGATGCAAAGAGAGATAGATAGATAGATAGATATATTGATTATCAGATAGATAGATATTCAAATAGATTTATAGATACTTAGACAAATATTTATATAGACCAATAGACATATATATATATATAGTTAGACATACACATAGATAGATAGATAGATACACAGATATATAGATAAATAGACAAATAGACAAATAGACTGATAGACAAATAGACAAATAGACAAATAGACATATAAATAGATTGAAAGATAGTTTAGATAGATAGACAAATAGATAGATAGAGAGAAAAAAAATAGACAAAAAATCAGAGATATATATAGAAAGCTAGACATATAGATATATAGATAGAAAGAAAGATATATAGATATATAGATCGATAGATGGTCAGATTGATAGATAGATAGATAGAACGCATAGATATTAGAAAATAGATAGATATATTATTAGATTCATTGACAAAATAGATAACTATATTGATTATGAGATAGATAGATAGATATACAGATAGACATATAGATAGATAGAAAAATAGATGTATAGATAGATAGACATATAGACTGATAAACAGATAGAAATAAATTAGATAGATTGATATATAGAAATATAGATAGATAGATAGATAGATAGATAAATAGATAGGTAGACAGATTGATAGATAGATCGACAAATTAATAGAAAGATACATAGATAGATATACATATAAAAATATAGTTAGATAGACAAGTAAATATAAACATATACAAAGATAGAAAGATAGACAAATAGATATATAAACTGAAAGGATGATAGGTAGATATATTGATAGACAAATAGTAAAATTGATAGATAGATAGAAATACAAATAGATGCATAGATAGATAGATTAATAGTTAGATAGACTGATAGATAGATTGATATACAGATAGACTTATAGATAGTTAGAGAAATAGATATATAAACATAAACATATAGATAAAAAACAAAAATACATACTTACAGATAGATATATAAATAGATTGATAGACAGACAAAATAGACAGATTGATAGACAAATAGATAAATAGATAGATATACATATTGATTTACAAATTATTAGATAGACACTTAAATAGATAGATAGACATATATAAATATAGTTAGATAGATTGAGAGACATATAGAGATATAGAAAGATACAGACATAGATACATTGATAGATAATATTTAAATAGATAAATAGATAGACAGATAGACAAATAGACAATATATAGAAAAATAGATAGACATATAGAAAAATAGATAAAATACAAATATATAGATAGATAGAAAGATTGATAAATATACACATAGATAGAATGATACATAGATATATAGATAGATATATAGATTGATAGATAAATATTTTGACATATAGACATATAGATAGTTAGAGAGATATGCATTTAGTCAGAGAGATAAATAAACAAATAGATAGATAATCAAATAGATAGATAAACAATAGTTAGATAATAAGATAGAGATAAAAATAGATAGGTAGATAGATAGATAGATAGACAGATATGCAGATAGACAAATAGAAAAATAGATAGATAGACTGGACTAATAAACTAATGATAGAAACATTAAAAAATAGTTAGACAGATATGTAGATATAAAGTTGGATAGTTAGATAGATAGATAAATAGACAGATATACAAAATACATAGATTTACATATTGATAGATTAAAAGAAATAAAGATGATAGATATATAGATTGATAGAAAGATTAACACAAAGACAAATAGACAGATAGATAGATACAAAATAAATAAATAGATAAATAGATATAGATATATAAAATACACATTTAGATAGTAGATAGATAAATAGACATATAGACAAAAAGATAGATAGATATATAGATTGATATAGTGATAGATAGACAATTAAATAGATATAGAGATACACTACTAATAGATAGATGAATAGACAGATAGGTTGAAAGTGAGATAAAAATATAAATAGACAGACATATAAACAAAAAGATATATAAATAGATAACATATAGATTTATATACAAATAGTCAAATAATAGATAGAAAAATAGCTAGATAGATAGATAGATAAGCAGAAAAACATAAATAGATAGATGATAAACAAAAAGTCAAAAATAAAAATAGTGACATATGCATATAAATAGATAGACAAATATACGTATACACATGTCAATAGAAAGATAGATAGTAATAATATAGATAGATTGATACATGGATAAAAGATAGACAAATAGATAGTTAGACAGATAGACAGATAGTATATAGATAGATAGCTAAAATAGACAAACATATATATATATATATATATATATATATATATATATATATATATATATATATAATACAGAGTTAGACATATTGAAAGATAGATTAATTGAATGATATGCACATAGACACCTGAAAGATGGGTAGATATGAAAATAGACATATATAAAGATAGAAAAATAAATAGATAAATAGAATAATAGATATATAAATATAAAAAGATAGATAGACATATAAAATGATAGAAAGATAGATAGTTAAACATATAGACAGATAGATAGAAAGACAGATAGACATATAAAAGATATATAGATTGATAAAGAGAGACAAATAGAAACATAAATAGATTGATAGATAAACAAATAGGCAAATAGGCATATAGACAAATAGATAGATAGAGAGAAAGTAGATTGATTATATATAGTAAAATTGAAAACTAGACAAAATAGTTAGATAGTTAAACTAGATAGATGGGCAGAGATAGATAGATAGATAGATAGCTAGCTAGATAGATAGATAGATAGACAAATATATAAATATACATAAAGAAAGATAGATATATAAATAGATAGATAGATAGTAGATTAAGAGAAAGAAAGATAGACATTTAGACAAATATATAGATAGATAAACATATAGGCATGTAACCAAATAGATAGAAAGAGAGATATATAAATAGATAGATAGACTAATAGATATTATATAATAAACAAATAGAATAAA
>JAREIK010000036.1:320961-363012 GCA_029783825.1 Sapria himalayana
ATAGATAAATATACAAATATATAGAATGATAGGTAGATACTTAAATAGATAGATAGATAGACTAATAGACAAATTGACATATAGACAAATAGACATATTAAAATTTATTATTAAATAGATATAAAGATAGGCATATAGAAGATAGATAATAGACTAATACATAGAAAGATAGTATTTAGTTAGACATACATAGTGATAGATAGTTAGATGGTTAGATACTAAGATACATCGACAAATATATAAATAGGTTAGATAGATAGACATATTGAAAGATAGATATTTAGACCTGATTGAATAACGATAGATAGACAGATAGATTGGATAGAGAATAGAGGAGATAGATAGAATGCCATATAAATAGATAGTTCGAAAGATAGATAGATAGACACCTAAATAGATAGCAAATAGACGAATAGACAAATTACAAATAGATAGATAGATACATAGATATATTGTATAGATAGATAATAGGCAGATAGATAGATAATTAAATTGACATATAGAGAGATGGACATATACTTAGATAGATATATAGATAGATAGATAATAAACTGATAGACAAATTAAAAGATAGATAGATATACAAGTAAAATATAGATTGATAGGCATATAAAAAGATAGATAGATAGATATATAGACAAATTGAAAAATAGATTAAAAAACAGATAGATAGATAGAGAGAGAAAGATATATATATATATACATATATATTTAGATAGATAGAGAGAATGATTGACTAATAGACTAATAGATTGAAATATATTTAGACCATTAGAGAAATTAGATAAATAGAAAGATAGTTAGTTAGTTAGTTACATAGGTTTAAAGATAGATAGACAAATATTTAGATATAAAATAGATAGATTGATAGATTGATTGATAGACTAATAGATTGAATGATTGATAGACTAATAGAAAGATAAAAAAATAGACAGATAGATAGTTAGATAGATAAACAAATAGATAGATAGGTAGATTGATATCAAAATAGATAGATATACAAATAGACAGATATATATATATAAATTATTCAGTTATATTGATAGATAGATTGACATTTAGATAATTAGATAGACCATATAGACAGATTGATAGATAGATATATCGAAAGATATACAAATATATAGATATATATATATACAGATAGACTACTAGACATATAGATAAATGTTACTTAGATAGTAAGATATCTTGATAAATAGCAATAGAGAATAGATAGATAGATAGATAGGACACATAGACTAATTGATAGAGAGTCATATAGATAGATAGAGAGATATTTATTTTGATAGATTGATATATAGTGAGATAGATAGAATACAAATAGACTCATAGACAAATATATAAATAGAGATATAGACAAATAGACAAGTAGACAAGTAGACAAGTAGACAAATAGACAGATAGAAAGATAGATTAATAAATAGATAAAAAGATATATAGATAGATATATAGACATTTAGATAGATAGATATATAGGTAGATAGGTAGATAGAATGATAGACAGACAGAAAGTTAGATTGATTGATAGAGAGAGAGAGATATATATATATAGAAAGTTATATAGTCATATAGATATACAGATAGATAAACTATTAAACATAATAACAAATAGATAGATAAACAAGAAAAATAGATATATGGATTGATCGCTACATAGTTAGACATAATTACTAACAGACTAATACATATAAAGATAATAGAAAGATAGACATATAGTCTGATTGAAAGATAGATAAAAAGATAATATGATAGTTTGACAAATATATAGATAGAAGATAAATATTTAGATAGTTAGATAGATTTATAGATATATAGAAACACAGATAGACACATATAATGATAGACAAATAGATAGATTGGCACACTGATATAAAGATAGATAGACAAATATATACATATGTAGATAGAAAGATAAGAAAATTGGCAGATATATAGGTTGATAGACAGACAGATAGATAGATAGATTGATTGATTGATAAAAAACTAGATAGATAGATACATAGATAGTTAGACAAATATATAGACAGATAGATTGATATATAAATAGATAGATAGATTGATAGATTGACTGACTGACTGACTGACAAATAGATAGATACACATATAAATAGATAAATAAATAGATAGATAGACAGATAGACAGATAGATAAATAGATAGATAGATAGATAGAAAAATTAAAAGATAGATTAATATAAATATAGACAGGTAGATAGACAGAAAGATAGTCAAAAATATAGACAAATATATAGATAGATAGATATACAGATACAAAAAATAGATATATAGACACATATATAGACAGATTGATAGATAGTTGGATAGACCAAAAAATAGATATATAGTTAGATAGATACACAAATAGATAGTTAGATAGATAGATTAAGAAATAGATAGATAGATGGTTAGTTATTATACAAATAAAATTTAAATAGACAAATAGGTAGATAGATAGATAAATAGATTGACAGATAAAAAGTTAGATAGACAGATAGACAGATATAGTTAAACATATAAAAAAGTTGAAAAATAGACAAATAGATAGTTAGATAGATATATAGATATACAAATAGATAGATAGATAGATAGATAAACAGATAAACAAATGGATAAAAAGACACATAAATAATTGACAAATAGATAGATAGTAAGATATTCCAATATAATAGAGACAGATATACACATAGATGCATAGATAGATAGATAGATAGGTGGATAAATATATACGCCAATAGACAGATAAAAAAATAGATAAATAGATAGATAGATAGACAAAAATAGACACATATATATTTAGACTAATAGATTGATAGACAGATAGATAAAGAGATATATAGATAGACATATACATATATATAAAGATATAGAGATAAAGATATAAATAGATAGTTATACAAATATACATATACACAAATAGATAGTTAAAAAGATAGAAAAATAGATAAATCTAAAATAGAAAGATAAATAGATAGATAAATAGACAGATAGAAAGGTAGATTGATAGACAAATAAACATATTCACATATAGATAGTTAGATATATAGATAGTTTGATTGATTTATATATAGATAGATATAAATAGATAGATAGATAGATAGACTGATAACCAGATAGTCAGTTAGACATATATACATATAGAGAGATAGATAGACAGACAGATAGATAGATAGATAGACAGACAGATAGATAGATAGATAGATAGATAGACAAATAAATTTATAGATAGATAGACAGATTGATAGATTGACATATAGATAGATAGAAATATAGACCTATAGACAAATAGACATAATGATAGATAGGTAGATAGAGATATATATAGATAAATAGATAGATAAATAGATTGATTGATTGATAAATAGAATAATAGATAGATAGATAGATAGACATATATTCAGATAGACAGATAGATAAATAGATAGATAGATACACAAATAGTCAGATAGTCAATGAGAGATTGAGAGATTGAGAGATTGAAAGATAAAGAGATAGACAAAAATATAGGCAAAGAGGCAAAGGGACAAATAGTTAAATAGAGAGTCTTATAGACTAATAGTCTGATAGCTAGATAGATAGAGAATAGACATATATACACGTAGATAGATCGACATATAGATAGGAAAACATTTAGATAGATAGACAAATAGCTTGGTAGGTAGATAGCTAGTTAGGAAGGTAAGTAGGTAGAGATAAAGAGAGATAGATAAGTAGAGAGATAGAGATAAAGAAAGATAGATATAAAGAAAGATAGATATAAAGAGATATCGAGAAATAGAGAGATAGAAATTTAAAGAGATAGAGATATAAAGAGATAGAGATATAAAGAGATAGAGATATAAAGAGATAGAGATATAAAGAGAGAGAGATAAAGAGATATAGATATAAAGAGATAGATAGATAGATACAGAGAGAAAAATATACAAAGATATATAGATAGAGACATAGAGAAATAGACTGATACACAGATAGATAATAGATAGATATATGATAGGCAAACATATAGAAAGAAAGATAGATAGATATATTGACTAACAATCTAATAAACTAATAGAATAATAGTCTAAAAGACTGATAGATTGATAGACCGATAGACTAATAGACAGGCAAATAGATAGAAAGACAAATTGGCAGATACACATATAGGAAGATAGACAAATAGACAAATAGGTAGATAGATATATAGCTAAAAAGACAGATAGATAAATAGATAGAAAAATAGATGCATTGATAGGCATGTAATCAAATACACACTACGATAGATAGATAGGTAGATAGACCTATATAGAAATAAATCAATTAGACAAATAACCATATAGACAGATAAATAAATAGATTTGTAAAACTATACAGATAGACTAATAGACATATAAACATATAAATATATAGTCAAATAGACAAATTGATAGATATATAACTAGATATATAGATAGATATACAAAGAGACATATAGATAGATAAATAGATATAGAAATAGACATATAGACAGATACACAAATAGACAAATAGAAAGATTGACTAAGAGATAAATAGATAGATAGATAGATAGACTAATAGATAGATCGATATTTAGAAAAATATTGAGTTAGACAGATAGACAAATAGATTGATTGATTATAGACACATAGACATATAGACAAATAGATTAATAAATAGATAGACATATAGATATACATTTTGATAGATAGATAGATAAACAGATAGATAGATAGATAGACTAGTATACAGATAGATAGTTTGATAGATAGAAAGATAGATGTACATATAGATAGTTTGATAGATAAATAGATGTACATAAAGATAGATAGATAGTTAGATAAATAGCTAGATATAATGATAGACAAAGAAATATATAGACTGATAGGTAGATATATAGATAGACATATACAAAGATTCATAGATAGACAGATATACAGATAGAAATATAGAGAGAAAGAGAGATAGAGAGAGATAGATAGATATATAGATAGATAGAATGATAGACATATAGATGGTTAGATATATAGTTAGATAGATAGAAATAAAGACAAAGAGACAGAGATAACGAGACTAATGGATGAATTTACATAGAAAGAAAGTTATAGAGATAGTTAGATAGAAATATAGATAGATAGAAAAGTAGTTAGATTTTTTGATATACATATTGCTAGGTACTTATGTAGCTTGCTAGGTAGGTAAGTAGGTAAAGATATAGTGAGGTAGAGAGATAGAAAGAAAGAGATAGGAAAATAGAGAGATAGAGAGATATAGTGATATAGAGATATATAAATAGAGAGATAGAGCGATAGAGAGATAAAGAAATAGAGAGATAGAGAGATAGAAACATAGAGAGATATAAAGATAGAGAGATAGTGAGAAAGATAAAAAGATAGATAGACAATTAGACACATAGGCACATATACAGATTGTCAAATAGACAAATAGACTAAATGATAGACTGATAAACTAATAGACTAGCAGTCTAACAAACTAATAGACTGACATACTTATAGACTAATAGACTAATAGACTCGGAGATAGAAAAATAGATAGAATAACAGATAGACTAACATACAGATAGAAAACAAGACAATATAAATATATATAAGAAAATGGACAAACAAATAGATAGACAGACAAATAGATACACACACGGACAGACAAAAAGATAGAAAACTAGTAAGGTAGACAAATAATTAGGTAGATAGATAATTTGCATATACACAGTCAAGTATACTATTACTTGAGCAGACAAGGAGGTTGACAGATGAACAAATAGATAGATAGACAGACAGATAGACTGATTGACAAATAGATAGGCATATATACATATAGAAAGATCGACAAATAGATAGACTCATAGATAGATAAACAAAAAATCAAACAAATAGATAAATACACAAACAGATAGATATATATTTAGATTGATTGATTGATTGATTGAAAGATATATTGATAGACAAATAGAAAGATAAATAATAGAAAATTGATAGATAGAGATATAAATAGATAGACATGTAGGTAGGTAGGTAAAATGATGGTTAGATAGAAAGAGAGATAGACAAATATATAGATAGATTTTTATACAAATAGATAGACTGATAGATAAACAAAAATTTAGATAGATATATAGATAGACAAATATATAGACAAATAGATATACACATAGATAGATAGATAGATAGAAAAATAGATAGATTGATTGATAGACAAATTGATAGACAGATTGAAATATAGATTGATAGGTAGATTGATAGATAGATTGATCACCCTATTAATAGACATATTGTTACATAAATTAATAGACAAATCGATGGATAGATTTAAAGGCATGATTATAGATGGATTGATAGACATATTTATAGATAGACAAATAGATAGACAGACAGACAGATTGATTGATTGATAGATAGATAAATAGATATATAGACAGCTAGATAGAGAGATAGATAGAGAGATCGATAGACATATAGATAGATAGATTGATTGATTGAAACATGAATATGGGAGCAACCTATTGGCCCTACATCTTTCTGTTATCAAGCAAGATTGTTATTACTCTTCTCCTTCAAAATACTATATACATTCTCTATCTTTCAATTTGATTACCACTAAAAAAAGGTTGGTTTATACAGAATATTCGTTTTTATTTTTTTTTTAATTTTTTTCCCAATTTTTCTTTTTTTTTCTATATTCACATCACTAATATGAGTTTGACTCTCCACCATTAATGAAACAACAAATGGTTAGTGTAAACTTTGTTCTTTTACTATTTAATTTTTTAAGGTTTTATTGATTTCAAATACTAAATGTATGCATATTGTTTTATGCTTCTGTAACTTAAGAAAAGATAATTATGCTTAATGTTTTCTACTTCTGTAATTTAAGAAAAAACAAACTCAATGTTTATGGGTTCTATTTTGATTGTCTCCAAAAATATTATAAATAGATAACTTTATATTAAACTTTTATACATTTATATTATCATATGACATTATATATAGATGTCTATACTTTAATATATATAAACATATTACATTATATATAAACTTTGATATGTTTATATAAAAATATAATGTTACACATACACACACACACACACACACACACACACACACACACACACACACACACACACACACATATGTATAAATGTTTATAAATATTTATACAACATTTGCATAAAACTGTTCATTTATATAATTTTTTATATAACATGTATATAACATATAAAATGTTTATACATATTTGTAAACATTTATGTACCACATAAATTTTTATATAAATATATAATATTTATAATGTTTATATAAATGTGATATATATACTATATAATATTTATAAAAGTATTACATATATTAATTTATATATAAGTAACATTTATAAAAATATTTAAACACAACATTATAACTAAACACTTGTATATTTATATAACCATATGCCATTATATATACAAGTTTATACTTTAATATAAATGTGCAATTAAGATAATAGTTATGTGCAATATGATGCTTGTATGCATACACAAGAGATGATATCTATAATGTATATCATATGAAGAAATGATATATCATAGAGAGATATTTTTAAGTAAATATATAAGTTGATAAATCATTTATTATAATAATATGATAAATCATTAGTTATCTACATAATGAATACACATTGTGCAATTTGATAAACCATTTGTTATAGTAATATACACGTTCAAATTTGGTTACTTTTCTTTTTTCATTAATGGATTTATTTATAGTCTTATTTTAATGAGTAATATTTTTAAGTAATTAAATTTTTTTTTTATTTTTTTGGATAATGTTATGATTATTTTTTTTATGGTCAGTTATTTTATTGTGTTTGAATATTATTGATATGTCACTTATTCATTATTTACTTGGTTATTTATTTTTTTTTAATTTAGATGTTATAAATTGTGTATTTGTTATACATTTATATAGTTTATCAATGGTTAAGTATGACAGGAAGGATTACACTTTTAATGCATGTACTCCTGAGTTCTCTAACGCACATTTTAATGTCGACGCAGCCACCAAAAAGCATAGTTAAAAAATAGAAAGAGAAATGTTAAATTTCTTATGGGGGAAAAAAGAAGGAAAAAACAAGCTTCACTGGAAAAAATGGCAAGATTTATGTTACCCTAAGGAAGAAGCTAGATTAGGTTTCTCCACACTAGAAGATATATCTAAAGCATGGGCTTGCAAGAACTGGTGGAGAGTAAAAGAAAATGGGAGTCTTTGGGCTGCATATATAAAAGTTAGATACAGGCTTGGAGATAAGCCGATTAACTTTAGAAAGGCATCAAAAAGTTGGAAATTAATGAATAAACAGAAAAATATAGTAGAAAATCATGCGATTCTGACAAGTAGAGGATGGAAATGGAAGCTCAATGCTCAAGGAATTTTTACATTAAAGAGCGCAAAAAATTTAGTAAGAAGAAAAAGGTAGTCACAGGATATCTATGAAAGATTATGGTTAAAAGAGATCCCACAAAAAGTTAATATATTTGTGTGGAAACTCCATGCAAAAGTCATACTGGTAGATGAGAATATACAAAGAAAGGGTATTAGGCTAGCTTCTAGATGTGAATGTTGCAGAAAGGAGATAGAAAGTATTGAGCACTTATTTTCTATAGGAATAATAGCTGATAATTTGTGGTGAACTTTAGAAACAGAAGCAGAAATTAAAACCGAAGCAAAAAATCTTTTTGATAGATTAGAAAGTTGGGTTCAAAAGTGCATCGAGAATAAAATTCTCAAATGGCTCAGACAATATATTCTCTATATTACGATATGGTGCATATGGAAATCCAGAAATAAAAGTCATTTTGAGAATATCCCGATGAGCTATGAGAACATCTTAGAGGAGTTTAAAAGAGAAAGCACATTCATAACAGCATACTACCCGATAAAAATAAAAATAAGGACATTGATGGAAAAAAGTCATGGGGCCTTTCCACAAGCCTCAGAAAACTACCAGCTATTAAAATTATTAAGTGGAGAAAGTCTCTAAAAGACTACCTTATCTTGAATACAGATGGAAGTTTTAAAAGTGACATGGGAATGGTAGGAGATGGAGGAGTAATAAGAAATGAGGAAGGTAGAGTAATTAAGGCATTTACTATGAGAGGAACAACCTCTTCAGTTTTGCACTCAGAAACAATGGCCCTATATAAGGGTCTTCAAATTTGCAAAGATAATGGGTTCAGCAAAATTCAAATACAGGTAGACTCGAGTCTTTTAGTAGATCTAGTGAAAGACAAAATAGATCTATGGAGGTTAGACGAAGATATTAATAAGATAAAAGAATTTGTAATTGAGCTAAAAGGGGAAATTATTCACATATTTAGGGAAGCCAATGCGCTTGCAGACAAATTAGCAGAGAAAGGTATGAGGAAAGGTTTTCAGGAATTTGATGAGAATAACATTCCAGATAAGTGCAAAGGATTGATAAAACTTGACAAAATAGGATTTTCTTATATTAGAGTTCAAAATTAAAAGAATAAAACAAAATTTAAAGAAAATTTATTGGATTAATTTCTTGCTTTGGTATATGCTCTTTGTTTCTTGCTCTTTGTTTCTCTTTAAAGACAATTGTAGGCGGTGGCAAGACATATCAGAAAATCTTCATAGTCCTGATGGGGGAAAAGAGCTAGCCTGAAGAATGAGAAACATTTATATTAAAAAAAAGAGGCATTGGGCAGGATGTCAGCTGGCTGTAGAAGGCCTTCTGAAAGAAGCTCCAACAGGGAAGAAGATGCAAGTTGGTAAGGGTATAGTAGTGATAATATAACTTATATGGTACTGGTTGTATTGGGATGTTTTTTGCAGGAAAAGCATTCAAGGTCCATACCAAAAGGGGGCTTTAGTATTGAGGACATCTGATTTATATTCTCTAAATATTGCTTGTAATTTGTTGAATTTGAAACGTAATGAGTTAGAAAATAGAGTATGTAACTTGCTATTAATAATGGTAAAGGTGGCAGGAGCCTGTATAGGGTAGTAGACGTGCCTGTATGAGTCTGTAAGTGTAGTTCTCACACAGCAAAGCCAACTAAAGGGACACGGAGTGAAGCTTCAACAGGTTCACAGAGTGGTAAGAGAATAATATCTATAATTATGCATGGTATTGCTGGTTTTGTGGTGTTAATGATGCAGATAAAGGAAGAGTCTGAATATACACCTCCAAGCAATAAGGAGACCTGTCAAGTAGGGGGGCTCGGTAAGGCATCAATGGGGCAGCGAAATAGTCCAGAAAAGATTACAAACATAAAGTTATCAAATTGATAATGCAGTACCGAAAAGTGATATTGAAAAAGTAAAGTTATCAAATTCAAAGAGCCAAATAAAGTTATGAAAGGCAGGAAAAGATTACGAACATAACTTGAACAAAATAGTCCAGAGAAGTGCATCAAAACTAGGAAACATACTTCATAATGCATACTTAAATGAAGAGAGTTAAAAGCATAAATTCATAGAGCTAGGCTTTATTTCTTTTTTGAGAAAGGGTGTAAAAGGGAAAAGGGTAGTATTAGTTTGTACAAATGGTATTCCTCCACCAAAAGAGAGGGCATAATAATAAAACAAACCTTTTTATTAAAAAAAATACAATTTATCAATGGTTATATTAATTAATATGTTTTTTAATAAATAAAATAATATGAAAATTTAATTACCAATAAATTGTTTTCATGATTATTAGTAATATTATTTATTTTTTTCATTATTATAACCATAAATTAATTTTTTATTATTGAAATTTATTTTATTAATTTATAAATAATATTATAAAAAATAACCATACAAATATCTTTAATTATTAACCATAAATGTATTTATTTATGAAATAATATAATTTATGGTTAAATATAAAATAATTTTGTTTTCTAATTTTTTTCGTCTATGACTCGTCTCT
Organism: Sapria himalayana; assembly: GCA_029783825.1. Lineage (NCBI taxonomy): Eukaryota > Viridiplantae > Streptophyta > Magnoliopsida > Malpighiales > Rafflesiaceae > Sapria > Sapria himalayana. The sequence goes on from JAREIK010000036.1 coordinate 331,869, forward strand.
CCCCCCATCTAGTCATCTCTACATCAAACAAAGAACATTTTTTTCTCTATCTCTTTCTCTGTCTGTATTTTATTTGTTTATTTTCATTATAATTTATTTAAAAATTAGTAATGAGTTTTGTAAATTTAAAATTGATAGTAATCTAAATGGTGCTTTTTTGTTGAGTTCTTGTGTGTTAACGAAAAATTAGAAGTGTGAAGTGTTTTTCTTTTAATGATTAAATTTTTAAATGTTTAATGGATGTCAATTCAACAAAAAGTGCGCTAGCTCTTAAATTCAAAGAATAATAGTAAAAGAGGACGAATAAAATACTAACAAGAGGAAAGAGGAGTAAGGTACTGTAATTTTTTAAATTCAAAGAAGAGCAAGATAACATGCATTCTCAGAGTACACTGGCCATGCATGGTGTCATATTTTGTGTATACATTTATAATAAGTAATTGTTCCATCATTATATAATGTTAACATGAGTAATATGATAGATAATTTGATTAGTAATAGAGTATACCATTCTTTTTTTTAAAAAAATGTGCATATAGTATATATATCCAATGTAGTAGATGTGTGATGCTGTGAAGTCGTTTATTTAGTGCAGTCTATGTTTACATTACATGCACATTTTTTTGTTTACAATGAAACATGCATACTAATATACTTTTTTACACAAAACACTTGCCAATTTTTTATCACATACAAAAAATAAGAAATGATCAAAAATAATATTCTACAACTAAATAAAAACAAAAAAAAAATCAAACAAGATGTAACGCATCATCAACTAATGATTTTCAACAATTTGACTATGATCTAATGTTGATTCTGAGATTATTACTGAGAATCAATATATCAAAGTAAAGTTTTTTAATTAAAATTGTTTATTGGATCATAAATCTCCATATGAAAAAATATCTTTAATATTGGTGTGATAATTTAGATTTAATGTTATTCTAGTAGTATATTTTTTTATACATCAATTAGTAATAAAAAATTAATGATAAACAAAAATCAAAAATTATCATTAATGCATAATATAATACTCTTGATATATGATACTCTTGTATGTTTTCCTTTTATTTTTTTTCTTTTCAGCTATTTTAGATTTAGCATATGTAAATAAATTTGTTTCTGCAGAAGATTATACTTTTGATATATGACACACACACACACACATGTATGTATGTATAGTTTTTTTGTTTGTATTTATGTGTATCATTTAATTTTTTGTCATTATATATTTGCAACTTTTTGGCTTGGTGTAAAATTATAATACGAGTATATTAAAATATTTTTTAAGTTATTTGCAAATATAGTCATGTAATTATTTGATGAAATTAATTAACCTATTTTAGAAGCTTTTAAAAAATGTGATGTGGCCATTGGGTTGATTTACTCATTAACTATTTGGGCATTGTAAAAAATAGTCCTCTCATGCTGCTCTTGCCAAAATTTAGCTTTTTTAAAGATTTAATTGAAAAAAATATATAAGTGATGAACATATCTATAATTTTTGCTAAATTAATAAGTTCCCATCCTTCCTATTGATTAGGTATTAATTGATGTGTATGTAAGTCTTCTTTACCAAATAATCATTTGATTGCAATTTTACTAAGATTATATTAATGTTAATATCTGTAATATTTTGTATCTCTAATCAGTCTAGATTTGTAAAGCTAGAAATATATAATTGTAGTTTGCTTCACATTTATATTTTCTAGTTGAATACTTTGTATGATATATTTTATGGTCCAAATATGTTTTTGTTCATGTCTAATTTCTTTATTAATTAATTAGCCAAGAGTTCTTGGAATTGGCTCTTTATTCCATTAATTTTGTATATCCTATTTATTTTAATATTCAAAGATTGAGTTGAATTATAGTAGATATTTTGGTCTTTGATCTTTATTGAGAAGTGTGAAGTTTACTCCTTGAAATCTTCAACATGACCAATGATAGTTACACCTTATAATTTGTCTCCATAGTTGTGTATGAAGTAGCAATATATGTTTATGTCAAATTGGTTCAAGGGAAAAAAAATTTAAAAGACATTATGGATGTTTTCATACAACCTCTTATAGCAAAGTTTCATAATGTGGGTAGCCCTTATGTGGATGGTTAGTAATTTTCCTGTTTTCATACACTATGATTTGCATGCCCGTATTGCATGGAAAAGTTTAATGCATTTACCCTCAAATTCAGTTGTAAACAGTCATGGTTGATAACCATTATAAGGTTTTACCTAAAAATCATTCATTCCACATAAATAAAATTGCATTTTGAAAAAACAAAATAGTGATGATAGCTGCGTCAGTTGTTTGTTCACGAGATGGATGCTATTGGAACTAATGGACCAATATGAAAAATATTTGGCTAGATGAAATGCAGTATTTTTTGGGACTTGCCCTATTGGAGGCCCAATTTAATTCTTCATAACTTAGATGTAACGCATATAAAAAAATGTATTTGACAATGTTTTCAACACTGTCCTTAATGTAGATAGAAAAACAATAGACACTTTAAAATCAAGATAAGAGTTGAATGATTACTGTCAGCATCCTGAATTCAAACAAAATGAGGCTGCAAAAAATACTCTAAAGCTTGTTACACACTTGATAAGAAGGCAAGACACATTGTGTGAATGTGTTAAAAATTTGAAATACCTTGATGGATATGTGTCAAATATGGGCAGATGTGTGGATATGAAAAATTTTAAGTTATTTGGAATAAAAAGTCATGTCTAACATGTATTTATGCAATGATTAATACCAATTGATTTGCTGAAATACTTTCTCTAAGTGGTTGGAAGGTCTTTACCGAACTTAGTTTGTTCTTTAAACATCTAACTACAACCACAATGAAAATAGCCGACATGGTGAGACTAGAGAATGACTTCCCTCTCATTCTTTGTAAGTTTGAATAGATAATCTCACACAACTTTTATGACTCAATAGAGCATTTATCAATCCATTTGGCATATGAAGAAAAGACAGTCAGCCTAGTTAAATACAGATGGGAGTATCCTTTTGAGAGGTGATTAAATATAAGTAGCTATGTTTTATTATTTCAAGCATAAATTAATATTGTTATTTGATTAAATTGAAACCTAACATAATGGTTGTAGTTATCTTCGTAAGTTGAAATTGAATAAAAGAATCAAGGCAAAAGTTGAAGGTTCAATTTGCAATGCATATTTAGTAGAAAAAACATCATCTTTTTGTTCTTATTATTTTGAGGATCATGTCAATACAAATAATAGAAATGTGCCTTGGAATGATGAAGGTTGTGTGCTGGTAGAAGATGAAACTATGGACAATCTATCTATTTTCAAGCACCATAGAAGAGTATTTGGAAGAGCAAAGAATAGATGTATGATAGATGAAGAGTTGAACATAACTTAGAGCTATGTTTTAGTTATTTGTGAGGAGGCTGAACCATATATTGAGTATGTATACCCAAAATGGTTGAAGGTTTAATCATAGTTTAATTTTGTCCAAAATATATTAAATTAAAATTTGATATCCATTGTTCTCCCTCCATTTATTTTTGTGCAGTGTTTATGTTGAGTAGTTAAAAGATAGGCAACCAACCATTTCCAGCCATGAGGTCGATTCTATGCTAGAAACAAAATTTGCAAATTGGTTCAAGAACTATGGGAAAATTCTTAAGCTTTAATTTTATGAATTATTTGATTTATTAGTATCTTTAAGTATTTAACATAATTTGTTGAATTTATGCAACAGACAAATGATCCTTCAAATGGAGATTCCAACATATTAATACTGAATCTAAGTAAAAGTCTATTTAGATATGTGGCAACCTATCATGGGTATTTTATCAATAAATATAAATTTCACAAAATAGGACACAATTCTTCTAAAATAATTATGATAGTAGTGTATGCATTAAAGGATCAAGTTATAATTTAGATGAGATTGATTATAATGGTTAACTCACATAAGTTATTGAGTTGGGGTATCCTATACTCGAAAAAACAAGATTGTATTTTTAAGATGTGAGTGGTTTGATCATACACAAAATGGGGGTACAAAGATTCATTCAGATTATAAGCTAGTGGATATTAACCATAAACATAGATTTAATCGATATGAGCCATTTATTATGGTAGTTCAAGCCACTCAAGTATATTATTGTACATATCAGAGTTTATCTCATGATAAGAGTAACTGTTGGGCTATTTGCAAAATTAAAGCTCAGTCAAATTTTGAAGTACCAACATCTCAAAAAAGAAGTGCAAACTTAGCTATTGAACTAGCATTTACAGAAGATGACTTAAATAATATTGAGCATGTGCATGTAGAAGAAGATCCAGAAAACTAATGTTACTGAAATGGTGACCAAATAGAAATTGAAGATGTTCCTTTTTCTATCTGAAGGTGTGTTGGAACTTCCATCAGAATCAGATGAAATGTCAGAAGATCCATTAGAGAATGATAGTGATGCCAATAATTAAATTGTTATAATTGTATTAGAGTAAATTAGTTTCAAAGACTTTCTATATTTTGTTGATATCCATTACTGATGTTTATTATATCTTTATTATTTTTTCTATGTTATACAGTTAGTACCATATTATACCCATAATATCCAAACTTAAATATCACCATCACCATCATTAACACCTTTACCATCACCTTTATCAAATATAAGGCCACCACCCATTGTCCCTCTTACACACACTTTTGATCCATCACCATCTTCTACACCACATTTTACACAAATAGTTCTCCCATTTACAACACCATCGATATCATCAAATACTATGTCTTCCTCTGCATGCAGTGCTAAGTTAGTGATAGAGATTGTGTATGTGAGGTATAAGAAATATGTAAATATTACTTAAATTAAAATTATGATGTACCAGTTAGTGGTTTTATTTTTATATATAGTTATGATTTGCTTGTTTTCAATGTTATTTTTATATTTTTATAGTTTCATTCCATTTACACAAGTATTCGGCTATAATTACAATGTCTTCCAAGAAAATAGTTGATTCTAAAGCTAAATGGATGAAAGTTTCTTAAACAACAAGAGAGACTAACTTTAATCACTTTCAGGTAAAAAGAAATAAACAAAAGCATTGAAAATTAATTATCTAATTAGTTAACTATTATGTTGGTTATTATTTAAGTATTAAATAATTATGTCATTATTAATATAGACATTTATTGAGTTTTAATTATATTGATATCGAATCAGTGCACATGGTACCCAAATTTAATGGACAAATAAAGTCATAGTTGGAGAGCAAAACTACCGAATGGTACTCATATTTTGTTCAATAATTAAAGATTCTAAAAGATAGGCCTAATTTTATCCCCGAAGATGAGTGGCCCGAGTGGCTTAAGTATTGGCATGAGCTAGTGTGAAAATAAAATCAGAGATAGCTATCAAAACTAATGGACTAATGTAGCTGGAATAGGTACAAGAATGTCTTGCAACATAGGAGGGTTAAAATTGAGCATTAAGAGCGCTCGAGATTTGGTACAATTTATAAGTTTAAAACATTTATATATTTAATAATTGGCCTAATAGTCCAAATAAATCAAATCTTTGCATGGTATAATTATTTTAGCTAACATTTTCTACCATTTGTTAATTTTTTACTTAATAAATACATACTTTAGGCTGAAGAATTGGGTCGAGATTCCAATTTTAATGAGATTTTCAGAAAGATCCATGTGAAGAAAGTGGATGGGCAGTTTGTTGACAACAAGTCTCTGATGATTACTGTAAGAATCTATTATATTAATAAACTTTTAGAATACTACAGTACATTTTGAAGGTTGTGTGGAATGAAAATATTAAATTTATTTTATGTATATCTAGAATAGTATTTTTTTTACTATTTTATCCCAAAAACTTGTGGAGGAACGTGTGATAGCTGCTTCTCAACAAATTGAAAGTTCTATCAATCTTCAACCACTTGACTATGATCATATCTATTTGAAGACCATAAGAGGTCAGAAGAAGTAGCGAGTATATGGCATTGACTTGAAGGGAGTGGCATTTTGTTGTAGCAGTCATGCTTCTAATTACTCTATCACAGTAGTGGTGGATGAGGTGGTTGAATAGCAAGTAATGAAAATAAATGAATGTTTTAAAGTTATGGAGATAGAAATGAAGGAGAAGGTTGAGCGGATTAAGGAAAACATGCAGGAAATGAAAAAAGAGAAAAAAAGAAGATTACACATTTAAAGAAAGAAATACAGGAAATGAAAGAAGTGAATGATGAGATGAAAGAAAATAAGATTGTTAAGCAACAACAGATGCCCTATATGCTATCATAGTTATAGCCTTGATGCAATAGAAAGCATTCTGAGTTCTAGTAGTGAAACCATGGAGGAGAGGCTAGCACTAATGCACCCGCTAATTATGAGGATGATTTTATTTTTAAATGATGATGAAACTATGTTATGTTTTTATTTTAACCATGAAACCTTTGTATAAGAATTATTTTTGAATTGTTTTTGTTTTTGTTTATTGAAGAACAAGGAATCAAAGAAAAGAGAAGAAGAAGATGAGACAGGTAAAAGTTTTTCATGGTTAAATATGTCATGGTGAAGTCAATTTGTAATGTGTCTAAATAAATATTATTGCTTCATATCTTCAGATGTAACTAAAAGCACAGAGAAAAACAAGAGAAGAAGAAAACTTCTGGATTTTTGGCTACCTGTTTCTCTTTCATACTCTCTCATAAAATGTTCTGGTACAAGTAAAGATACATTATCTCGTTCTAATGTTGTAATGAAGATGTGAGACTATATAAAAAGAAATAATCTACATGTATGCCAACATCCATCGTCTTCGCCTCCCCCCAATGAGAATCCATGGTGTTATTCTTTAATTTCAATTAATCATTAAATATTCTTGTTTTTTAAAGGATTAATGAGATAGGCGGAGAATAATATGTGATGATAAGTTGAAAGATCTACATTAATGCAAGTCTTTCATAAGATTTGCCGTCTCAAAGCTCATATTTCCTCACTTAATTAAAAAGGAATAGTTAGCTAAACAAAAAAAGATTTATTTGGTGGCATTATTGTTCTTGATTCTGGTATTGTTATGTGTTGGCTGACTAACCTAACCAATGATTCTTTTCTTTCATTAAAATAAGTGTGTCGTCTCAAAATTGAGTTGGATGTAATATTATGTTGATCTTGGATATTATTCAGTCGAGACAGTCTCATTCCTAGTGGCTCTTAAAGTGCACTATCCATAGTTGATCAGAATCCTAATGGGAAATCACAAAAGTCAGCATATCATTGAATTTTATGGATTTTATGATGAGTGCCTATAGAAGTATGGCAATGCTAACGTCTGGAAGTTTTTCACCAATCTGTTTGATTATTTTCTCTTGACTTCCTTGGTTGAGACAGAAATTACACCCACTTGTGCTTTTCCTTCACCTCAACTCTTGCCAACCTTCTTCTATAGAACATCTCTGACGAGTTTAACCAAACAAGCAATCTATATCTTATTGCTCGAGCTCACCAGCTTGTAATGGATGGCTACAATTAGGGCCATTATCAAAAAGTTTTTGATTTTGATTTTTATTTTTATTTTGTTTTTGATTTTGTTTTTGTTTTTTAAAATGTTTATGTTGTGAAATGATAGTTTTTGTGGTTGTGTTGATACTGTTTGAGCCTTAAAATTTATGCAGTTTGAGCCTTAAAATTGATGTAGTTTGAGCCTACACCAAGGAGAGGAGAGCCATATGAGACCAGAAGAATGCCAAATAACTTTCTTTATTGTGAGCGACCACAAATTGGTGCAGCCCACCTCCTAGTTGTGGTGCTTGTTGTTGGTGTTTACTTGTTTATTAAGTTGGTCATTTTAATGATGGTGCTAGTTGCTTAACAACAACTACAAGGGTGCATGATGGATAGGCAAAGCTCCCTTCTTTTTCTTCCATTTTTCTCCAATTATTTGCTCAGCTGATTCTCATTTGATTTTGTTGCTTTCCGCTATAGTTCACCTTACAATGGGTGTCTATTATTTTCATGTGCTAGTATTCTTGTTTAAAAAAAAAAGTTGATAATCAATATGTGTATCATTTTATGAATCTATTCAATTAATGAAATCATCTCGTTTTGCTAGGTTTGAGCTATTTGATATGGTGAAGAAATATTCATCTTCATTATGAAAACATGGGACACACAAGTGTGGTGTCTCTGTATAATAAAATGAGTTAGTTGATGGGGTCGGAGTCGCATGCTTGGAGGCTCTAGCGAGTGTCTTGATCCTTAATACTAAAGGGAAGAACATGGTGTTGGACTCGGACCTGGGAACCCGCCTCCGGGAAAAATAGCACGATTCGATTTCTCATTGAATACTAGTTCTCCTTTTTTTATTTGTTTCTAAAAACTTCGTCTGGCTACACTATATTATTTAAATAGTTTTTTGATTTGTTATTTCTTTTATTAGTTTTCACTCTTGTTTATTTTTTCATAACTATTTCATATATGCAGCAGTAGCCCTTGAAAATAATGAAAAGGTATTAGTAAAGTTCTTGAAATTGGGAAATAAACTTGAGGTAGATGCTTTAGTTGCTAGATCTGGTCATACAGTGCATCTTGAAATTACGTACTATTTTCCTTCACGTTTGTTTGCTTTTGTTTTGTGTTTAGAGTGTGCCTTTCATTAGTTTATAATATTGTGGCTTAATTCATGATTTTAGTGTTGATAATAATGTTGTCGAGGAAGTTTAAAATAATTTTTTTGAGCAATATCAGATGCAAAATAATAGTAGAAGTGCTATATGGAATCAGAGTTAGCAGCCTTTATGAGATAGATACGACACATTGTTCCAGCAAAGAAACCATGAAGGAGAGCCTAGCACAAATGCTTCAGCTAATGATGAGGATGATAATTTTGTTTTAAATAATTATATACCAATGTTATGTTTTTGTTTTAATTATGTAATAATTGTATCAAAATAATTTCTGAACTACTTTTTCTTTTTGTTAACTATAAAAAATTATTTATAGTATATGTTTTTATTTACTTTAATATAAAAATATAAAAAGATATAATAAATTTTTTGTAAAATAAATTGTGAAAATAGTTGGGAATGAAAATAGCTAAAGAATTTTTAATCGCTAATTTTGGTAGGGAATTATCTATATATATTGAGTCAATAAATAGTAATTACTATTCTTAATTACGATAAAAAATAGTAAGAAAAAAAATTATTAGCTAGGGAATTTCCATCATTAAAAAATGTGTAGAAAATTATTTTTTCTCATTAATATTTTATGACGAGCACTTTAGCTTGGGATATTTTTATTCATTATTCTGATGTTATTCTATTTTAGTGATAACAAAATCCTATAGAGATAGAGATTATTCTTTAGCCACCTGGGCTTTTTCTTATAGTTAGATAGTTAAATAGATAATTATATAAATAGATATATAGATAAATATATAAATAAATAAATAAATAAATAATATATATATATATATATATATATATATATATATATATATATATATATATATATATATATTTATAGATATAAAGATAGATAGATAGTTAGTTAGTTAGTTAGATATACAGATAAACAGATAGACAAATAGATATATAAAATAAATATAGAGAGAGAGAAAGATTGAAAGATAAATAGATAGATAAATAGAGAAAAATAAATAAATAGATAGATAGAAAGACATACATGTAGATAAACAGACAAATAAATAGACAGATAGACAAATAGATAAATAGATAAACAAATAGACAGACAGACAGATAGATATTTAGATAAATAGAGAAATAGATAGATAAATATATATAGATAGATAGATAGATAATATATATTCTAATAGATAGATATAAAGATATTTAGATAGATAGATAGATAAATAGATATAAAAACAAATAGATAGATAGATAGTTAAAGAGATAGAAAGGTATATAGATAGATAGAGAAACAAAGAGATAGATATAGAGATAAACAAATAGACAGATAGATAGACATAAAGAATGATAGAATGATATATAGTTAGATAGATAGACAGATAGACATATAAACAAATAGAAACATAGATAGATAGATGGATAGAAAGAAAGACAGATAGATAGTTATAATGATATACACATAAAAAAAATAGAAAAATAGATAGATTGTTAAATAGACAAATAGATATATAGACACATGGTAAGATAGACAGATGCACAAATAGATAGATAGATATATATAGATAGATAGATAGATAAATAGTCATATAGATAGATAGATAAATATATTGAAATAAAGAAAGAAAGATAGATATAAAAAAAGATAGATAGATAGAAATATAGATAGATTAATAGATAAAATAGATAGAAAGATATATATATATGTGTGTGTGTGTGTGTGGGTGTGTGTGTGTAGAATGACAGATAGATAGATACTACCATATTTAGATAGAAAGAAAGATACACACACACACACACACACACACACACACACACACACACACACACACACACATATATATATATATATATATATATATATATATATATATATAAACAACTAGATAGAAAGTCATATAGAGATATAGATAGCTAGAAATATAGATAGATAGATTGCTAGAAAGTGATATAGATACATAGATAGATAGATTGATTGATAGAATGATAGATTGATAAATAAACATACAGATAGATAGATAGACAGACAGATAGATAGATAGATAAACAGACAGATAGATAGATAGATAGACAAACAGACAAACAGATAGATAGATGAATAATTAGATAGATAAGTAGATATATATATATATATATAGAAACAAAGAAAGAAAGATAGATAATTAAATATTAAATAGATAAATAGATAGATAGATATAAATATAAATATATATATATATATATATATATAGATAAATATATATTTAGATTGATAGATATATAGATATATAGATAGATTGATAGATATATATATATATATATATATATAGACATGTAGATAGACATACAAATAGACAAATAAATAAAAATATATATGTATACTTATTAGATAGACAACTAGATAGATAGACATATAGACAAATAGATAGATAGACATATAGATAGGTTGAGAGTTATACAACTATATAGATAAACATATAGATAGATAGATAGATAGACAGATAGACAGATAGATAAATAGATAGATAGGTAGGTAAGTAGAAATGTAGATAGGTTTATAGATATATAGGCAAATAGATAGATAAATAGATAAGAAGATAGATAGATAGCAAGATAGATAAATAAATAGATAGATTGATAAATAGATAGATTGATAGAAAGATATTTTGATAGAGAGATATAGAGATAGATAGATAGAGAGAAATATATATATATATATATATATATATACATAGGTAGACATATATATAGATAGATAGATAGGCATACAAATAGATAGAAAGATAGATATATATAAAGAACAAATAAATAGACAAACATATAGATAGATATAAAGATAGACATATAGAAATATAGATAGATTTATAGATAGAAAGATAGGTAGATAGATAGATAGATAGATATATATAGAAATATAGATATATGTATAGATAGATATATAGAAATAAACATAGATATATTTATATATAGTAGATAGACAGACAGACATACAGACAGATAGATAATTACATATTAGATAGATAGATATATATATATATATATAGTTAGATAGATAGATAGATATATAGATTGATCGATAGATAGATAGATTGATATATAAATAGATAGACAAGTAGATAGACCTACAAATAGACAAATAGATAGATATATAGATATATATATATATATATATATATATATTAGATAGACAACTAGATAGCTGTACATATAGACAATTAGACATATAGACAGATAGATAGGTTGGTAGGTAGAGATTTATACAACTATATAGATAAACATACATATAGATAGTTAGTTAGTCAGACAAATAGACAGATAGATATATAGATAGATAGGTATAAATCTAGATTGGTTTATAGATATATAGGTAGATAGATAGATAACTAGATAAGAAGATAGATAGATATATAGCAAGATAGATAAATAAATATATTGATTGATAACTAGATAGATTGATAGATATATATTATAGAAAGAGAGATAGATAGATAGAGAAAGAGAGGAGATATATATATATATATATCGGTAGACATATATAGATAGAAAGATACATACAAATAGATAGATAGAAAGATAGATATATATAAAGAAAGACAAATAGATAGACAAATATATAGATAGATAAACAAATAGACTTAGACAGATAGATAAATAGATAGATTGATAGATAGGGAGATAGGTAGATTGATAGAAATAGATAGAAAGATAGATATATGCATAGATATTATATATAGAAATATACATAGATAAATAAATAAATAAATGTATATATATATAAGCTACATAGATGACAGACATATAGATAGATAGATAGACAGATAGATTGTTAGTTAGATAGTTAGATAGATAGATAAATATATACATAGATAAATTGATAGATAAATAGATATACAAGTAGATTGATAGATAGAAAGATAGATTAATAGATAGAAATAAAGAAAGAAAGAAATGAAGAAAGAAAGAAAGATAGATTGATTATAGATATAGTTAGATAGATAGATAGATATATTTTAGATAGATAGATAACTAGATTGATCCATAGATAAAGAGATAGATAGATAGATAGACAACTAGATAGACAAATATAAATGCAAATAGACAGATAGTTAGATAGATAAATAGATAGCAATATAGGTAGATAGTTAGATAATTAGATAGATAGATAGATAAATAAAATGATAGGTAGATAGCTAGATATATAGATAGATAGATTGTTAGTTAGTTAGTTAGATAAAGAGATAGATAGTTATATAGATATATTGATAAATAGATAGACATATAGATAAATATATTATTTGATAGATAGATAATTATATAGATAGATAGATAAATAGATAATTAGATAGATAAATAGATAGACAGAAATATAGATAGATAGATAGATTTATAAATAGGTACACAGATATATAGATAGTAATATAGATAGATAGATAGATAAATAATAGATTGATAGATAGATAGTTAAAAAAATAGAAAGTTAGATAAATATATAAATAGAAATATAGATATAAAGAAAGAAATATGAATATAAAGAAAGAACAAAGATAGATAGATTGATTGATATATAGATTGATTAATATATAGATAGAAAGACAACTATTTAAATAGACATATAGAATATTAGACTGATAGATAGATATCCAAATAAATAGGTAGATAGGTTGATAAATAGATAGGTAGATAGATGGATAGACAGACACACAGATAGATAGATAGATAGATAGATAGATATTCAAATAGATAGAAAGTTAGATAGATAGATAGATTGATTGATAGATAGATAGATAGACACATAGATAGATAGATAGAGAGTATATAGAAAGATAGGTAGATAGACAGACAAAAAGATAGTTAGATATATAAATAGATAATTAATAGTTAGTTCTATAGATCGATAGTATAATTAGATAATAGATACATAGATAGATAATTATATATATATATATATATATATATAGATTAATAAACTACTATATAGACAGACATATAGTCAGATAATAGATAGACTGATTTAAAGATAGACAAACAAATAGATAGATATATAGATGTATAAATATTTAGAAATATATACAACTTGATATATAGACATATAAAAATGATAGATATATATACAAATAGATAGATACATAGATAGATAGATATATATATATATATATATATATATATTATAATATTTATATATAGATAGATTGGTAGATAGATAGATATATAGATAGATACATAGATAGATAGATAGATAATCAAACACAAATTTAAATAGATAGATATATAAAAAGATAAATATATATATACGTACATTAATATATAATTAGATATATAGATAGATAGAGAGATAGATATATTGATTGATTGATAAATAGATAGATAGATAAAGATATTGTTAGATAGATAGTTAGACAGATGAATAGACAAATAGAAAAAAAGATTGATAGACAAATAGATTGGTAGTTAGAAAGATAGATAAATAGAAGAATAAACAAATAGATAGATAGGAAGAGAGATCGACATATAGATAGATAGAAATCCACATAGATAAATCGATGGATATATAGAAATATGTATAAATATATAGATAGATAAATAAATAAACATATAGACATATAGATAGACAGATAGGTAGATATATAAACAAATAGATAGTCAGATAGATAGATAAATAGATATAGATACAGATAGATAGACAAATAGACATACAAAAAGGCTAACAGAAAAACAAAAAGATAAACATATAGATAAATATACATATATATAGATAAATAAAAAAATAAATAGATAAATAAATATATAGACATATAGATAGACAGATAGATAGATAGATAGACACGTAGATATACAAATAGATATAAAAATAGATATAAAAATAGATAGCTATATATATATATATATATATATATCTATATATATATATAGATATATTGACTGATAAAATGAGATATAGATAAATAGATAGACAAACATTTATATAGATAGATAGATATTTAGATAGAAAGACAGTTAGATAGATAGATAGACATAAAGATATATAGACAAATAGATAGTCATATAGATAGACAAATATATATATATAGATAGACAGATAGTCAGATAGATAGATAAACATATAGATAGACTAACAAATTGTTTGACATATAGATTGATAGATATATAGATATATATATAGATAGAAATACATATTGCTAGACAAACTGACTGACTAATAGATATTTAAATAGATAGATAGAAAGAAAGATAGATAGATATATAGATTGTTAGATAGATAATTAAATAGACATATATACTAATAGATAGATAGATTAACTGATAGATAGATAGATAGACATATAGATATACAAATAGATATACATATAGATAAGTATATTGATAGACAAATTGATAGAGATATTGATAGACATTTTGATAGATTGATTGATAGACAAGTTAATAGACAAATTGATTGATAGATTATTAGATAGATTGATACACTAATTGATAGCTAGATAGAAAGATATAGAGATAGATATAAAGATACACATATTTATAGATATATTGATAAATGAATAAATTGATAGATTGGTAGAAATATTGATAGATAGTTGATAGATAGATTGACAGATAGATTGATAGATAGATTAATATAAAGATTCATAGATTGATTGATAGGTTGATTGATAAATAGATAGATAGATAGATAGGCAGACAGATAGACAGACAGACATATAGATAGATAGATAGATAGATAGATTGTTTGATTGATTAATAGATAGATAGATTGAATGTTTTATTCATTAATAGAAAAATAGTTAAATAGATAGATTTATAAATTGATTGATAGCAAGATAGATAAAAAAATAGACTAATAGATGGATAGATAAATAGATAGACAAATAGATATAAAGATAAATAGAATGAAAAAAATAAAGAAATATAGATAAATAGATTGATAGACAACTAGATAGATAGATAGTTAGACAAACATATCGATAGATAAATAAATAGATCAATAGACAAATTGATGGACAAACAATTGATAAAGAGATATAAAGATAGATTAGTATATAGATTGATAGATAGTTAGATTGATGATTATATTGAAATATAGTTTAAAGATTAAATGATACACAGATTGATAGTTAGATTGATAGACAAATTGATAAAGAGATTGGTAAACAATTTGAGGGATAGATTGATAAATAGATTTATAGATAGATGGACATATATATAGTCATTTGATAGATAGAGAGATTTACAAATAGATAGAAAATTGAAAGATAGATATATAGATAGATAGACAGATAGAGATTCATATAGTTAGATAAATAAAAAGAAAGATTAATTTATTAATAAATAGATAGATATACAGACAAATAGATAGTTAGATAGATAGATAGGCACATAGATAGATAGATAAATAGACAAAAAGATAGACAAATATATAAAAGATAGACAAAGAGATAGATAGACAAATAGATAGACAGATTGAAAGATAGATAAATAGATTGATAGACAAATAGATATACAAAGAAATAGATAAACATATATATAGACGGATATACACACAAATAGAACAACATATAGATAAATAGATAGATAAACTAATAAATAAACTCATAGATATATAGATAGATAAATAGATAAAGAGAAAGACAAATAGATATTCAAATATATAAAAAAGATAGACAGATAGTTTGATAGATATATAGATAGACCGATAAATAGATAAATTGATAGACAGATAGATAGATAGTCAGAGAGAAAGATAAATGAACAGATAGAGAAACAAAAAGATAGACATATAAACAAAAAGATAGACAGATAAATAAATAAATAGATAAATAGATAAATAGATAAATAGAAAGATAAACAGGAAGATAGCCAGATAGATAGACATTTAGATAGATAGATAGATAGACAAATAGATATATAGATAGATTCATTGATAGATAGACAGATAGACAAATAGATAGACAAACATATAGATAAACATATATACAAACTTATGGTCAAGCACATAGAAAATAGATATATTGATATTTATATAGAAAAATTGAAATATAAATAAACAAATAGTTAGATAGACAAATAAATAGACAAATAGATAGTCAGATAGACAAACAAATATATATATAGATATATAGA
Source organism: Sapria himalayana (assembly GCA_029783825.1). Classification (NCBI taxonomy): domain Eukaryota; kingdom Viridiplantae; phylum Streptophyta; class Magnoliopsida; order Malpighiales; family Rafflesiaceae; genus Sapria; species Sapria himalayana. Next base: position 348,613 of record JAREIK010000036.1, read on the forward strand.
TAGATAAACAGATAGTTAGATAGATAGATAGCCAAATAGATAGGCTGATAGATTGTTTGACAAATAGACTGACAGATAGAAAGATGGATAAATAGACATACAAACTAATTGATAGACATTCAAATAGTCAGACAGATTGATTAATTGATAGATAGATAGACAGATAGATAGATAAATAGATATACATATAGATAGGAAGATTGATAGATAGATTTATAGACAGATTCCTCAACCTATTAATAGACATTTTGATATATAGATAGAAAGATTGATTGATAGATTGATTGATAGATTGATTGATCAATAGATAAAAAGATATATAAATATATTTATACATAGATTGATAGATAGATTGATAAAAAATCAATTGATAGATTGGTAGAAAGATTGATAGATAGATTGATATATAGATTTACCATCTAAAAGTAAAAAAAAGAAAGACTTTTGTAGTTGATCAAAAAAAATCTGAAATAACCAAATCTTGAAATAGCACCAATGAAAACATATGAAGAAAAAAGTTTTTTTCAATAGAATGAAATAATAATATCACAAAATCTTATGGTCCATGTGCCTCTAAGAACAAATGAAGAAAAAAGTTTGATTTAAAACAAAACAATTTCTTTTTTCTGTTGCACCTTTAGAATCATCCATATTATTTAGCATGCTAGAATATACAATTGAAGACCACCATCTAATCATGTCTGAGAACTAGTGGCAAAGCCATAAGTAGCAGGCTCATGTTCCTCTGACAATTACAGTGGAAACAACTAACCTCCACATTTTCAATCTTGGCAAAAATCTGGGTTTGACTATGCTCTCCAAAATGAGATAGATTCTCACGGGCCTATGCTACAACACATATTGTTTCCATCTTAGACTGCATCAATAAACAACATCACAAAAAAATCAATGGTGGAGCTTGGAAATATATTTAAAGAAAATAACATGCACACATGCATACATATAGATGATGGATGTGTGTGTGGATAGTTTTGTGCATGCAAACATATAGACATATATACAGATGCACCATGTTACAATTTACCTAATTTCATGCAGAAGAATTAATAGTGCAAAAAAATATAGGTCATGTCTTTTTGTGATGCCGAGTGTCTTCGTCAAAAGACAATAGACATCATGTTCAAAACTCATTAGATAAAGTATCTCAGGTTTTCAAGGATAAGATCATCATAATATTAACATCTCTCAAACCTCAGGCTAAGTGGGAGACTTGTGCACTGAGTAAGATCTTTATTAATAAATAAAATTTATAAACACAACTAATACAAGCTTGAGAAAAATATAGCAATAATTATGATTTTGTTGATTATAAAAAGATAATTTCGCGGCAAAATATATTTTACAAAGAAATCTTTTGTGGAGGGGCTAGCACAAAATTATGTACTACAAAATTATTGAGAAATGTTTATGCACTAAAGAGTTGATAAACATATTTTCAATTTTTAGAGATTAAGAACAACACATTAAAGAAGCTTCTCTGCTGCAACAAACTATGATTCTGAAAATGACTATACAATAAAAGGAAGAACTGCATCATTAGAATTACATGTCAAACATCCTCAGAGTGGCGGGTGAATGACAATGAGAGAAAATCAATTTTATTTTGCACACCCCAAGTGCTGATAACCTGAAACACAACCAATACAGAACAACGAAAATGTAAGCATTCTCCAAATTCCAAAAGTGAAATCAATGAAATAGATTGACCTCCATATCTTGAGCAGTAAGTGTAGGAAGTTTGATATGAATTTGGGAAACATGCAGGGTGAATAGTGAACCTACCAAAGTTGCATAGTTCTTTATCACACAAACCACATCATTTTCCCTTACCTCAGATACCTACTTGTTCAGTCAAGCACATGAGACGTACATGAGCATAACATTATTTTGGGAATAGACCATTCTAAATCATTATCCCATTTTAATGTCGCGGGCACATGTCAGACAACCATGAAAGTTATTCATTGCCTACAGCCACACTAAAGTAGTTTCAGGTCCTATTAACAAGTCTTGACCATTAAAAATGGTGTCCCCTGGTTGAACTGCCTGCAAAGAAAGAAGCAATTTTCTTGGTAGTGAAAAAAATAAATAAACATCAAATTAAATAGTGACATAGAAAATTCAAATAATTCAAATGAAGTGCAGATAACAAATTAACAATACAAATTTGAAGGAAAATAAGGGATTTGATGGGTCGTCACTTCTAGTGAGGGCATTTAATTTGATAAATATATAACAATAAGTTACAAGGATTGTCCTACCAAGCACATCCATTATGTTTATGATCATATTTTTATTTAATTCAAAGATCATCAATGCTATCTTTTGTTATGATCTAGTCCACCCAGACCATTATAGCTCATAAAGTACTAACCTTGGACAGGTCATCAAATTTGATGGGCAACAACTCCGACGAAGCTTCTTGTTCATGATCAGGTGTTAAAATAACAAATCAATCAACCAGGAGTGAAATGAATTTTTCATTTCTGTTAATAACCTGCAACTCAAGACCCACCATGTCCGGCATAACCTAAAAATTGAAAAGCAAAACTTTAAACCATTTTTGATTGTAAATGTAGTTATATATAGTTTTTCATGTAATTATATATATTAAGACATATGGCTATGTATAGGTATTGATGTAGATAAATACATTTATATATAGTAATATGTTGATATACATATTGTTAAATACATTTATATATAGTTATATATGTGTGTGTGTGTGTGTGTGTGTATTAGATTTATGTTATTATATTTATATATAGTTATGTATGCGATTTTAATAGTTATATATATAGTTATGTATGCAATTTTAATAGTTATACATATAGTAAAATACACTTATATATATTTATGTGTTATTAATCTTGGGATCATCATATTTAAATAATTTATTATGTAAAAATTAAATATGTTATTTTATACACACTACTCACCAGAAACATCAACACCCATTTTGTGATTATAATCCAAAATAACAAGCCTGTCTGAGCAGCAAAAAACATGGATATCAAGCCTGCATACCATACCTAATGTGCAACCTCAACATCCACACAATGAGAATGCATTATATCACACATGCATTTAGTATGTATATGAATCAGTGTATAAAAGTAATCCAAGCATACCATGGTTATTAATGAAGTATTGTGTATAATATACGGTAATAGTGAGGGTAGACAAAGAAATTCAAAAAAAATAGCAATATCCAAACACACACTCCTGCATTAAGATAATCGATGAAGAGTTAAAGTAGAAAATGTACCTCAAATCAATAAGAAACTCATGGCGTGAAGGAATTATCACTTACTCTACTATTAGGTTATGATGTATCGGTGTCGAGAGAGAGAGAGAGGTGGAGATGTTTGGCGAGAGTTAGAGTTGTCTCTTGGACAACAAGATAGTCTTTTTGAAGTTATAAAAATTCCTAAAATGTTTTATTTTTTTATCAAAACATTAAATAAACAATAAATATATAAAAAACATAAAGACTCATATTTTTTTTATTATCAAATTATTTTAAACATGTTCATATGCATGTAGCAAGTCACACATGAAAAACAAACACCTTACAATTTTTAATTAACAAATTAATTAAACAATAAATATATAAATAACTTCAAAAATTAGATGTTTGGACTTCCAACTAGAAAAAAAAAATTAAATAGCTACAAAATTTGCGAATTTCATATAGCAAGGCAAAGATAAAAATATGATTTTTTTTCAAGTCACTCTCCTAAAAGTTATAAACTCTTTATGTTAAAAAATATATAAATATATATTTATTATGGTTATAAATTTTTTAAGAATTCATATTAATTTTTATGAAGATAATATGAAATAATTTTAAAAGTATAAATTTCATATTAATTGATATAATATATACTTTTTTAAATTCTTAAAATTACTTAAAGTGAAAAGATAATTATAAAAAGTTATATTTATTATTTTAATAAAGACTGAATATTAAAAGGTAATAGTAAAAATATTACTCAATTATTTAATTCTTATAAATTTTAGTAGGGTCAAACATCTATGTATATATTTTTAAATATCAATTTATTTTCTTTTAAATTTAATGAAAAAAAATTAATTTTTATTATTGATCAGGATTTCAAATTTTGTAGTAATTATTTTTTTAAAAGTTTTCTATAATAATACAATTTTTTATACTTATAATGATATAATATTTACTAGTTTATTCATCAATTCTGATATTTTTGTAAATATTTTCTATTTAAACATACAATAAATTATTTTACCTTTATATTAGTAGAAAATTCAAAGTATGTTCATTTATTTTTTAAAATATCTTTTAAAATTTTTATAATTATAGAATTAATTATTTAATATTACTTTAATACAAAATTTTAAGTTTCTTAATTAAAAATTTCAAATAAATTTGTTGCATAATTTTTTTTAAAATTTTTATAACTATTAAAATAGTTAATTTAGTCCTTATTAATATAATTTTATTTTGTATTTTTATATTTTTTAAATTATTTATTTATAATATCTTATTTTTATAATATTACAAGGAGAATGTGTCTTTCAAGGATCACTCATCTATAGACCATGACATATATTTAATAAACAAAATTAAATAAAATATTAAAACATATAATAAATTAAAAAAATTAAATCATTAAAGATTGGAGATGGAAATTATTCCCAGTGCAAATAGCTAGGGCAAAATCCCTAGCTAAATGGATATATTTTGTGAAAAATTAAATTTTAAAAAATAATTATTTGTAATAAAATATAAAATAGTAAAAAAATTTCAGATAATTATTTGCTATAGATTTTATCTTGATATAATCAGCTAGGAATAATCTATCGCTATATCCATCACTAAATTCCTGGTTTCTTTGCATGGAAATCTACGAAAATATTAGCGACGAAATTTATTATGCTACAATTAGCTAGGGTCGCTAAATCTGTTGCAAATTTTCTTGATATATTAGCTAGGAAAATTCCGTCGTTAAATCTATCACTAAATTTCTTGGTTTTCTTTGTGCAAAAATTTACGAAAATTTTAGCGACGGAAAAGTTTCAATCAGATATTTCCATCACTAATCCGTCGCTAATCCATCAATAATCCATCGCTAGTTTATATTTCAAAATAAAATCAAAAATCTCTTGCTATTACATAGCTAATCCTTCGCTATTTAGCTAGTGAATGATTCCTAGCTAAATTTCTTTAGTTAAATCAATATTTTCTTGTAGTGATATAACTATATATTTAACTATATATAACTATTTATAACAATATTTACTATATGTATAATAACATAACTATTAATATTTACTATATGTATAATAATATTTAACTATAAATAATTGTATCTTACAATATATATAACTATTAAAATTTTATACATAACTATATTTAAATTTATAATTTACAACATAAATTTAATATACATTTTTATATATTAATATATACAAATGTATATTACTATGCATCTACATAACTATATGTATAAATATATAAAATTAAATGAAAAATTATATATACCTACCTGTATAAATATAAGTTGAACTATATGTGATGTATAACCATATGTAACTATATTTATAATTATGACAACCTACAACATTATGTTTAAGTATATATCTATAACTATATATAAATATTTGTATACCTATATAAAACTTTATATAATTAAATATAACTATATTTGTAACAATGTATACATATATGTAAATCTATATATTTGTTTATAACTTTGTATATATTTATGTATAACTACATATAACTACTTGTATGAATATATATATATATATAACTATATATACTATATGTATAATAACATATAATTATAAATGGGATAATACTAATTTGTTGCATTAACTTGAAATTAAATGGCACAAGATATATATAATATCAATAATATGTAATGACATAGCCTTTGAGTGTCTATTGGTCAGATATATCTTGCTGTTGAAATAAGGGTCCTACTCTTACATAATGCCAACCTTGGGCCTCAAGATCATATATGAACTTATGTATAACAAAAGATGTGTTATATGTTAGGTTTGTATAGAAGAAATTTTTTTATTCTTTTATGTAATTTTTCATTCTAACACTGCATTCTTTGTCTCTCTCTCTCTACCTCTCTCATTCTTTATGTATCACTCTCTCTCCCTCTTTTACTTTCTATGTCATACTTTCTCTCTCTCTTTTTCTCTCTCTTGCTATTTTCTTTCTCACTTTCTTTCTTTCTTGCTTGCTCTCTTTCTCTCTCTCCCTCTCTCTCTCTCCCCCCCATTTCTCTCTCTCTCTCTCTCTTCCCCATCTCTCTCCCTCTCCCCCTTAAAACTTTAAATTTCTTTCTTTTTTTCTTTTCTTTATTGTTCATTCACATATTTTGCTTCTTTCATCTACTAATAGCATGATATCTATTAATCGGTATCATCCTAAAAATTGCTTTATCTATTCATGTAGATTCTAAAAAACATTGCCTCGATAATCATGATATTTAATTTTTAAATATTCATTTGTAAGTAATTTTATTTAATTATTAGTATATTTTGAATTAATTGTATTTTTCATTCAAAAAAATGATTGAGCATTAATTTTTGCAAATAAAACAAGGCAAAATGAATTCAGATCATCAGTGGATGTACAAAAGGTTTATTAATAGAATTTTGAATCAAGATTTTTTGAGTGAGCTTGAAATATTCATCAATTTTGCATGTAGTCAATCGAGATGGATGGATGGAGAAAAAAATAGGCATCCGTGTAATAATCGCAAGTGTCAAAATATTCTTTTTCATGATGTAAACTCTATAAGATACCATTTAGCTAAATATGACTTTGTACCAAATTATTTTGTTTGGATTAATCGTGGAGAAAGTACAATGGCTCTGAATATTGACCTAAATGAGGGTACTAAATTATTTGCATATGGTGAAGAAGTAACAAACACATACCATAGAATGGTCATTGAAGCTGCTGGTGCTGACTTCAATATCTATTACATGGATGAACCACATTATCTTGAAGCTCAGAAATTTTATGATATGCTTAAAGATATAGATAATGAGTCGTGGCTTAGTTGTTAAAAACATTCACAATTATCAATTGTGGCTCGACTTATGAGTATTAAGTCTAGAAAATTATCTCTAAGAAATTATTTGATTAGGTGATAAAACTGATGGAGATTGTTCCTATTACTAATTTGGTCACTAACAACTTTTAAAACACGAAGAATTTATTATGAGTCATGGGTATACCAATAAAGAAAATTGATTTTTATTTCAATGAATGTATATTATATTAGGGTGATGATATTGATTTATATAGCTATAAGTTTTCTGATCATCTTCAGTTTAAGAAGCCACCTCGTGTAGCAGATATGCGACAAAAGATGAAAATTACACTAAGATGAATTATTTTCTATTAATTCATCTATTATAGAGACTATATGCATCAAATTCTATAGAACAAGATATGAGGTGAAATTCTGAGCATGAGGTTGAAGAAGGGGTGATGCATCATCCATCAGATTCATTTGCTTGGAAGTATTTTAATCATATACATCAAGATTTTGCAACTAAAATTTGAAATGTGAGATTGTGTCTCTGCACTGATGGATTTCAGCCATTTGGCCAATTTGTACAATAATATTTAATATGGACAGTGATAGTGACACATTATAATTTGCCTCCATGGTTGTGTATGAAGGAGTAATATTTGTTTTTGTCAATATTAGTTCCAGGGGCAAAAAATCCAAAAGACATGCTGTAAGTTTTTTTCAGCCTCTTATAGCAGAGTTAAATCATTCGTGGGATGTTGGCATTAATACATATGATATCTCAAAGAAGAAAAAGTTCACTATGTTAGAGTCCATTATGTGGATGGTGAATTTCCTACATATTCAATGTTGTCTGTATGAGTACTACAGGACAATTCATATGCCCGTATTGCATGAAAATGTATGATGCATTTACCCTCAAATTTAGTGGTGAACAGTCATGATTTGATAATCATCATAAGTTTCTATCTATGAATCATCCATTCCGCCGAAAGAAAACTACATTTTGAAAAAATAAAATAGTGATGAGGTTCCACTAGTAGTTCGTTTAGGAGATGATATTATGATAGAGATTTAGAGTTTGGGTCTAAAGAATGTAACTAAAACGGATGCTACTGGAACTAATGGACCAATATACAAGATATTTGGCGGAAAAAAACATAGTATTTTTTGGGACTTACCCTATTGGAAGTCTAATTTAATTCGTCACAACTTGGATGTATTGCATATTGAAAAAAAATATGATTGATAATATTATCAACACTGTATTTATTGTAGACGGAAAAACAAAATATACTTTAAAATCAAGACAATAGCTAAATTAATACCGTTGGCATCCTAAATTAAAACTGAATGAGGCAACAAAAAGAATTCCTAAAGCTTGTTACACACTTGATGAGAAGGCAAGACATATATTGTGGGAATAGGTTAAAAATTTGAAATTTCCTGATTGATATGTGTCAAATATGGGTAGATGTGTTGATATAAAAAATCATAAGTTATTTGCAATTAAAAGTCATTCCTATATTGTATTTATTCAAAGATTAAATACTAATTGCATTATGTGAATTAGTTCTTCTAAGTGTTTGGAAGGTCCTTATAGAACTTAGTTTATTCTTCTAACAGCTAACTATAACCACGATCAAAATAGATGACATGGTGAGGCTGGAAAAAGACAGACCACTTATTCTTTGTAAGCTTGAAAGGATATTCCCATTGAACTTTTTTGACTCAATGAAGCATTTGTCAATCCATGTGGCATATGAAGTAAGGATAGTAGGGTCAGTGCAATACAGGTGGATTTATCCTTTTGAGAGGTAAATACATATAAGTATCTATGTTTTTTTATTTCAAACATAAAGTAATATTGTAATTTAATATAATTGAAACCTAACATTATGGTTGTAGGCATCTACGTTAGTTGAAATTGAATGTTAGAAACAAGGTAAATGTTGAAGGTTCAATTTGCAATGCATATTTAGTAGAAAAAGAATCACAATTTTGTTCTTATTATTTTGAGGATTATGGCAATACAAAGAATAGATATGTGCCTCGGAATAATGAAGCTCATGTGCTGATAGAAGATGATTTTTTGGACAAGCGATCTATCTTCAAGTACTTGGAAGAGCATTTGGAAGTGCAAAGAAAAGATGTAATACAGTCGAAGAGGATGCACCATATATTGAGTATGTATAGCCAAATGTTACAGGTTTAATCATAGTTTAATTTTGTCATTAATAGGAATAATTAAAAATTAATATACTTTTTTCTCACTATTTTTATATTTATGCAGTATTTTTGTTGAGCAGTTAAAAAACTAGGCAAACAATAATCTCCAGTAATGAGGTCGATTATATGCTAGAAATAATTGCGAATTTGTTCAAAAACTATGTGAGAATTATTAAGTTTTAATTTTTTGAATTATTTAATTATTAGTATCTTTTATTTGTTAACATCATTTGTTTAATTTATGCAATAGACCAATGATCCTTTAAATAGAGATTTTAATATTTTATTCAGAATTTAAGTAAAGGCATGTTTAGATATGTAACAACCTATCCTGAATATTTTGTCAATGGATATAATTTTCACACAATTAGGCATGGTTCTTCTAAAACAATAATGAATAGTGATGTATCCATTAAAGGCTCAAGTTATAGGGAAGATGAAATTGATTATTAAGGTCAACTCATAGAAGTTATTGAGTTGGAGTATCCTGGACTTAAAAATAACAAGATTGTATTATTAAAGTGCGAGTGGTTTGATCATACGGGAAATGTGGGTACAAAGATTCATTTAGATTATAAGCTAATGGATGTTACCCATAAATGCAGATAGAATCGATATGTGTCATTTATTATGAGAGTTCAAGCCACTCAAGTATATCATTATATATATCTGAGTTTATCTCGTGATAAGAGTGCCTGGTGGGTGATTTGCAAAATTAAGACTCTATCAATTTTAATGTGCCAACATCTCAACAAAGAAGTATAAACTTAGCTATTCCACTAATATTCTAAAAAGATAACGTAAATAATATTGAGCATGTGCATGTAGATAAAGATCTAGAAAATTTATGTGATTCAAATGGCAGCCTAATAGAAATTGAAGATGATCAATTTCTATCTGAATATGAGTTAGAACTTCCATCAGAATTAGATGGAATGCCCAGAAGATCCATTGGAGGATGATAGTGATGTCCGATAATTAAAATGTTATAATTATATTATAATATTAAAATCAAAGACTTTGCTTGCCACACAAGAGGGTCAAAGTTGAGTATTTAGCATGCTTGAAATAGAGGTGTAAACGGGCCGGGCCGGCGCTGCCCGAATTTTTTGAGCACGAGCATGCCACCGTGCCTGGCTCGGCACGGTTTAAAATAGCCATGCCCGGCACGGCCCGCAGGCACGGCGGTCCGTGCCGTGCCTTGCCAAGCCCGCTCGTGCTTGCATGTCCTTACGGTTCGTGATTCGGGGAAACTGCGTGTCGGGTCGAATCAGACCCGACCTGTGGTCTTTTTTGCTGGAGGGGCCATCATGTGGTCGGCCTCACGGGACACCCGACACGGGACAAACCCGTGCCGAAGTGCCGTGCCACGGGCCGAACCGTGCCGAGTCAGGCACGGCACGGCATGACACGGCCCGTGCCTAACCTGGGCACGGCACGGGCCCGGGCATGGAATTTTTCCATGCTGGGTCGGCCCGGCACAGCTGAAACGTGCCGTGCCTCGTGCCGGGCCGGCCTGGCCCGGTTGACACCGCTAGCTTGAAATTTAGTAAAATTCTATAATTTAAAACATTTATATATTTAGTGGTTGTCATAATAGGTCCAATAAATCCAATATGTGCATGGTTTTATTATTTTTAACATTTGTTATTTTTTCACTTAATAAATACATACTCTATGTTGGAGAATTGGGTTGAGATCCCAATTTTAATGAGATTTTCAGAAGATGCATGTGAATAAGTGGATGGTCAGTTTGTTGACAAGTCTCAATGATTGCTATAAGAATTTGTTATATTAATAAAATTTATAATACTACAATAATTTGAAAGTTAGTTCGAAATGCAAAATATTAATTTATTTTATGTATATCTAGAATAGTAGTTATCTTTATTTTATCACAGGAACCTCATGGATCAACGTGTGACAGTTGCTTCTCACAAGTTGAGGCTTCTATATATCTTCAACCAATTGACGATGATCCTATCTATTTGGAGGAGACCATAGAAGGTCATAAGAAGCAGCGAGTGTATGACATCGGCTCGAAGAAGTGGCATTTTGTTGTGGTAGTCGTGTCTTCTATCCATCTGCTCACATCAATGGTGGATGAGACAGTAGAACAACTAGTAATAGAAACAAATGAACAATTTTAAGTTATGGAGACTGAAATGAAAGAGCTGGATGAGCAGTATCCATTGAAGGAAAAAATGTAGGAAATGAAAAAGACAAGGCGAGCAGATTAATCATTTGAAGAAGGAAATGCAAGAAATTAAAGAAATGAACGATGAGATGAAAGAAATAAATAATGAGATGAAATAAATAAGAATTAATGCAACAGTAGATGTCCTATATGGAATCATAGCTAGCGGATTTAACATGACAGATAAGAATTTGAGATCTAGCTTCAAAACCATAGAGGAGAGACTAGCCAAATGCACAACTAATAATGAGGATGTTTTATGTCAGAATTATTTCTGAAACTATTTTGATTTTTGTTTATGTGTAGCTAAATAGGATGAGATTTTTTTGAAGGTATCATTTTTCTTTATTTTGGTTTTGTTCCTTGCTTTTCCGATTAACATAATCATGAATACTTGCAGGACATCTGATGTGAAACACACAAAAAAATTATGATTCAAAGCCTTTAGATATTGTCATGGTCCTTCCTAAAGATGGGTCCCATTTTACCGATCTCAGCTGGATCAAAAGGAGGCCAAGCTTCTATTATCTTCATTATTTCTGAAACATTTTATTTTTGCACACACACACTCTCTCTTTCTAAACATCATTGCTAGCAATCTTTTAGATATCTATTAAAGTAAATGACTATAAACTCAAATTCATGTTTGTTCATGTTTATAATTACATTTTTTTTTATATCTGTGAATATGTTTGTATGTACTCGAATATTTTGGGTAGATTTTTAGCCTATTATAGGTATATAAAACGATTGTCTTGTCCTCCTAATGCTGGGAATAGCACGTTAGCTTCTAAAGTTGTGAGATGAAGAAAAAAATTCTGGTCCCACGCAAATGCAGGTTTCTTTTTATGGAGTGCATATTATTTTTATGGATTGTATATTGAATTGTTCTGCAGTTACGTTGACACTTACAACAAATTGACGGTCCTTGCTTCGAACCAAGAGAGGAACCATATGGCAATAGAAGCTACAGGGTTGATGGATTAATACAATGAAGCTAGGTAATCAAAATGATTGATGCAAGCACAAGGAGAGGAGAAGAAATGTTCTAAGATAGCCGCACGAGAGCATAGAGCTGTGGGGGGTGGCGGGGCAGAGCCCGGCTCATGGAGCTGTGTGGGGTGGCGGGCAGAGCGTGGCATGGCTTGTCTTCCAAGTTTTCTTCTAAGAGTTTTTAGACATATTTTCGTAAATTTAAATAATTTTTATTTCTTATTTATGTTGATAGTAATGTTTTGTGCCATCTTTGTGAAGTATAAATGGGATAATACTAATTTCTTGTAGTTTTGTGCCATCTGAGGTTATGTGATTACATATATGTACATATAATACTATAGTATATATACATATATACTATAGTATTATATGTACATATACAATAGTATTATATGTAAATATATACTTTAGTATATAAGTTCATATACTATAGTATATATGTACATATATACTGTAGTAACATATACTCAGTATATAATGTACATATATACTATAGTATATATACTACAGCATGTACTATAGTATCAAAATAGTATCAAAGCATAATTTTTGATAAATGTACATATATACTGAGTATATATACTGTAGAATATACAGTAGCATATATACTACAAATAAACTATTGTATATAAACTAAATTATTTATTGTAGCATGTACTACATATAAACTATAGTCTATATGTACATTTATCAAAAGTTCTATTTTGATACTATTGTATTTTGTACATACTATAGTATATATATTGTAGTATATACTATAGTATACTATAAGATATACGTACATATATATGTATGTATAATACTATAGTACATACGTACATATATATGTACATATAATACTACAGTATTATATGTAAATATTACATACTATATATGTGCATATAATACTTTAGTATTCTATGTAACTAGTAAAATGCTAGTATATATGTACATATACACTATAGCATTTTATAAGTATCAAAATAGAATTATTATTATTTATTTATTTTGATTTTATTAACTAGGTTAATTTTCGTACAGATATGGTACAATAATGTTCCCCATAAGAAGCTTATAGAAGTGAAGAAAATTTTCACTAGACATGACGTGTCATGACTAGGATAGCTTTGTCACAGCAGAATGATGGTGATCGGAGGAGCTAGAAGAGATTAAGCAACATCAATTTCATGGATAGATTATATATTATAGACTATTTTAGATACATTGATGAAAAAAGATATAATAAAATTTTGTTATGTTTTGTTTTAACTATGTAAAATATTGTATCAGAATGATTTATTAACTAATTTTAATTTTGTTAATTATAAATTATCATATAAAGTTTCTATTTTTACATTTTATTCAATTTAGCTAGGGGATTTTTCATAGCTAATATATTTTAGCTAGGAAATTGTTCCTGAGTTAATTTTTAGTGATGATAACTTTAGCATGGGAAAGGTTTTGTCATTAATCGGTCGTTATTCCACTTTAGTGATGGAAAAATCCCATTTAGCTAGGTAATTTTCCCTAGTTATTTGGGATTTTTATTGTAGGTCTATTTTTCATTCTTTTTCTTTCAATATATCTTTCTATTTATTTGTCTATCTATATATTTATATGCCTATCTATCTATCTTTCTATTTTTCTATTTGTCTATCTAATTGTCGATATATATATATATATGTTTCATTAATATTATTCAATTTTTTGATTTTTGTTAAACAGAAGGTCGATCCTAGATGAAAGATTTTAGATTTTCGGATTAGAGAGAGAGACTAGAGAGAGAGAAAGTAAACATAAAAACTTAAAATACCCATAAAATAGTGAGGTAGATCACGTGCAAGGTGCACCACAGTCTAGTTCAAACTTTCAAACCCAAGTTGAGAGTCCCGAAAAGCCGAGCCGAATGACGAAATCCCGAGTCCCGAGAGATAG
>JAREIK010000037.1:0-23705 GCA_029783825.1 Sapria himalayana
TTTATAGGTATTATTTAAATAGTACAATAAGAAAAAAATGTAGTAATTTTTTCTCAGTTTCAGAGGTTATAACCTCTGCAAATATATAATATTTAAATAATTTTTTTAAATGTCTGAATACAATCTTTTAGTTATATTAATATTAATAATTATCTTCACTCATTTAAATTCAATTTTAAACAATTTTATTGATAGATATATTAATATATGATCTAAAATTAATTAATCCACCTTAATTAATATAGATAGAGATTAACTTTAATACACACTATTGATAGATATTATAACTATCACTTTTTTATATAGGTTATGTATAGTTTAATGCTGTAAGTATTTAAGGGGGTTTGTTGGAGTTTGAGTTATAGATTTAAATGTGTAATTACTTTTGTTGATTTCTAATTTTCTTTAATTAATAAAAATCTAACATTAATTTTGAGAATTTTTATAGTTTTGAAGGTCTATAACCTTGACAATCTAATAATTTTATTTTTTTTTTTTCAAACTAAAATAATATTAGTAATAATAATATTAATAATTATAAAACATTAAAATTCAATGTAAGTAATTTTTATTGATAGATAGTATAATAATGACCAAAAAATAAATTAATAAACTATTATTAATAAGATTGATAGTAATTAAAATATAATTAAAAACCTATATACAATGATTCAAAATCAAAATAAGATATATTACTAAATAATAATTTTTTGTTTTTAAATTTGTACATCTTTTATAAGCTTATATTTTTTTTTGAATAAAAAATAAATTATTAAAATTATATTTGTCTCACTCATTATTTACTTTATAATTAACATTTCAATAAAAAATAAACTAATAAATAATTAAAATGAATATTTAAAATTATATTGAATACAAATTAAAATGAGATTTGTGATTTATTATATATGGAATACTGGTTTATTGGTTTAGGAGTTTAGCAATTTATGTTTTTCTGCATATTGTGGTTTATAGATTATACTTAAATAGTAAAAATAAAAAAAATATTTTAAAATTTTTCTGATTTTCAAAGGTTATAACCTTGAAAATAAGATAATTTTAAAATTTTTGAAATGTGAATACAATATATAATTATATTAATCTTTACTGATTATATATCATATAAATTAAATATAACAATTTAATGATAGATATTATAATAATGATCAAAAATTAAATTTATAAACTATTAATAAAATATAAATTTTAATTAAAATATATTTACATGACGCAAAATGATTCAAAAAAAAACAAAATATATTACTAAATAATAATATTTAATTTTTAAATTTTTCCTTCTTTTTATAAGCTTATATTTTTTTATTAAAATCAATTATTTAAATAATGTTTGTCTCGCTCGAAATTTATTTTGTAATTATTTTTGTATAAATTAAACTATAAATAATTAAATTGAATATTAAAATTATATAAATAGACAAAAATGATATTATTATTCATTAAGTAGTATATAGATGTTAAAGGGTTTATGAGCTTACTGACTTAAGTAAGCAAGAATTAAATGGTCTATATGCTTTATTTAAAAAATGAAATAACAAAAACTTTACTTTTATTATTTTTTCTCATATTTTGAAGGTTATAATCCTAGAAAATATTATAATTTTTAAATTTTTTAATGAGTGAATACGATATTTATTTATTATAATCATAATAATTAAATATAATATAAATTCAATATAATCAATTTTATTGATAGATATTCTAATAAATTAAAAAAAATAAATTAAAAATCTATAATGATTTAGATTCATATTACTTAAAATATAATATGAAAACCTAAAATGATGCAATAGCAAAGGAAAATGTATGACCAAATAATAATTATTTGTTTTGAAATTTTTTTTTTTAAAAGTTTATCTATATTTTTTTGATCAAAAATAATTTATATAAATTATATCTATATAACTCATACTTTATTTTGTAATTAAAATTTATATAAAAATAAACAAATAACTAATTAAAATGAATATTTTAAATTATAATGAAAACAATAATATTGAGAATTATTATTTATTATTTAGGGTATATGTTTTAATTTAAATTAGATCTGTCTCACTTATAATTTAATTTGTAATTAATATTTCTATAAATATAAACTAATACATAATTAAAATAAAAATTTAAAATTATATTGAATACAAATTTAAATGATTTTTATGATTTATTATTAAAGTATACTAATTTAATGGTTTAAGTATTTAGAGGTTATGTCGATTTGGTGTTTAGTGATTTATGTTTTTAGGCACTTAGTTGTTTATCGGTATTATTTAAAAATAAAATAACAATAAAAAATTTTGTAATTTTTTCTCTTTTTCATCGGTTATAACTTTTGAAAATATAATAATATTTATAATTTTTTGAAATGTGAATACAATCTCTAGTTATATTAAAATTAATAAAAATATATCAGTTAAATTCATTTTAAACAATTTTATTGATATATATATTAATAATGATCAAAAATTAAATTAATAAACTATTAATAATAAGATAGAGATTAATTAATAAACTCTTGATAGATATTATAATTATCATTTATTATATAGGTTATATAGGTTTAATGCTTTAAGTATTTAGGGGGTTTTGGGGTTTAGGAGACTATAGATTTAAAAGTTTAGGTATTTAGTGATTTATAATTTTTATTTAAATAATAAAAATATAAAAAATTATTTTTGAGATTTTTTATGATTTTGAATGTTATAACCTTTGAAAATATAATAATTTTTAAATTTTTTTTTCAAAAGTAAAAATAATATTTAGTTATAATAATATTAATAATAATAAAATCTTAAAATTCAATGTAAGTAATTTTATTGATAAATATTATAATAATGATCAAAAAATAAATTAATAAACTATTATTAATAAGATTTATAGTTATTAAAATATAATTTAAAAACCTATATACAATGATTCAAAATCAAAGTAAAATATATTACTAAATAATAATTTTTTATTTTTAAATTTTTACTTCTTTTTATAAGCTTATATATTTTATTTTGAATAATAAATAAATTATTAAATTATATTTGTCTCACTCATTATTTACTTTGTAATTAACATTTCTATAAAAAATAAACTAATAAATAATTAAAATGAATATTTAAAATTATAATGAATACAAATTAAAATGATATTTGTGATTTATTATATATGAATACCGGTTTATTGGTTTGATTATTTAGAGTTTTTTGTGTTAGGAGTTTAGCAATTTATGTTTTAGGCATATTGTGGTTTATAGATTTTACTTAAATAATAAAAATAAGAAAATTTTTTCTTAGATTTTTTTTGATTTTCAAAGGTTATAACCTTTGAAAATATGATAATTTTAAAAATTTTTTGAAATGTGAAGACCATGTATAATTATATTAATCTTACTGATTATATATCAAATAAATTCAATATAAACAATTTTAATGATAGAAATTATAATAATGATCAAAAATTAAATTAATAAGCTATTTATAAAATTATAAATTTTAATCAAAATATATTTACATGATGCAAAATGATTCAAAATCAAATCAAAATATATTACTAAATAATAATATTTAATTTTTAAAATTTTCCTTCTTTTTATAAGCTTATATTTAAAAAAAAATCAATTATTTAAATAATGTTTGTCTCACTCAAAATTTATTTTGTAATTAATTTTTGTAAAAAATTAAACTATAAATAATTAAATTGAATATTTAAAAATATTATAAATAGACATAAAAATGAGATTTATTATTCATTAAGTAGTATATAGATGTTAAAGGGTTTATGTATTTAGTGGTTTCGGTGTTTATGAGCTTACTAATTTAATTAAGGAGGCATTATTGGTCTATAGGCTATATTTAAAAAATGAAATAATAAAAATTTATTTTTATTATTTTTTATCATATTTTCAAGGTTATAACCATTGAAAATATGATAATATATAAATTTTTTTCAAGAGTGAATACAATATTTATTTATAATAATTCTATATAATATAAATTCAATATAAACAATTTTATTGATAGATATTTTAATAATTTTCAAAAAATAAATTAAAAATCTTTAATGAATAAGATTCTTATTACTTTAAATATAATATGAAAACCTAAAATGATTCAATTACAGAGGAAAATGTATTACTAAATAATAATTATTTGTTTCGATATTTTGTGTTATAAAAAAGTTTATCTATATTTTTTTGATGAAAAATAATTTATATAAATTATATCTATCTAACTCATTATTTATTTTGTAATTAATATTTATATAAAAATAATCAAATGACTAATTAAAATTAATATTTTAAATTATAATGAAAACAATAATATTGAGATATTTTATTTATTATTTTGGGTATACTAGTTTAATTTATATTTGATCTGTCCAATGAAAATTTAATTTATAATTATTATTTCTATAAAAATAAACTAATAAATAATTAAAATAAAATTAAAAATTATACTGAATACAAATTTAAATGATATTTATGATTTATTATTAATGTATACTAGTTTAATGTTTTAAGTATTTAGAGGTTTTGTCGTTTAGGAGTTTAGTGATTTATGTTTTTAGGCATTTAGTGGTTTATAGGTATTATTTAAATAATTTAATAACAAAAAAAAATTTGTACTTTTTTCTCATTTTCTTAGGTACCTTTGAAAATATAATAATATTTAAAATTTTTTGAAATGTGAATATAATATTTAGTTATAATAATATTAATAATTATATATCATATAAATTCAATATAAATAATTTTATTGATAGATATATCAATAATGATCAAAAATTAAATTAATAAACTATTAATAATAAGATAGATATTAATTAATAAACTATTGATAGATATTATACTTATTTATTATATAGATTATATAGGTTTAATGCTTTAAGTATTTAGGGGGTTTTGGGGTTTAGGAGTCTATAGATTTAAAGCTTTAGGTATTTAGTGGTTTATAAGTTTTATTTTAAAAATAAAATTATAAAAAAATTATTATTGTGATTTTTTATCATTTTTGAAAGTTATAACCTTTTAAAATATAATAATTTTTTAATATTTTTTCAAATGTAAATATAATATTTAGCTATAATAATCTTAATAATTATAAAACATTAAAATTCAATATAAGTAATTTTATTTATAGATATTATGATAATGATCAAAAAAGAAATTAAAAAACTATTATGAAAAAGATTCATAGAAATTAAAATATAATTTCAAAACCTATATACACTGATTCAAAATTAGTGTAAAATAAATTACTAAATAATAATTTTGTGTTTTTAAATTTTTACTTTGTTTTTAAGGTTATATTTTTTTCGATTAAAAATAAATTATTAAAATTATCATTGTCTCACTCATTATTTATTTTGTAATTAACATTTCTATAAATATAAACTAATAAATAATTAAAATGATAATTTAAAATTAGAATGAATACAAATTAAGATGAAATTTGTGATTTATTATAAATGGTATACCAGTTTATTGGTTTGATTATTTAGGAGTTTTGTTGTTTAGAAGTTTAGCAATTTTTGTTTTTTGGCATTTTGTGGTTTATAGGTTTTATTTAGATAATATAAATAAAAAAAAAATTTTTAGATTTTTTCTGATTTTCAAAGGTTATAACATTTGAAAATAAGATAATATTTAAAATTTTTTGAAATGTGAATACCATGTATAACTATATTAATATTACTGATTATATATCATATAAATTCAATATAAACAAATTTAATGATAGAAATTATAATATTAATCAAAAATAAAATAGATAAGCTATTTATAAAATTATAAATTTTAATCAAAATATATTTACATGATGCAAAATGATTCAAAAACCAATCAAAATACAATACTAAAAAATAATATATATTTTTTAATTTTTCCTTCTTTTTATAAACTTATCTTTTTTTTAAAAAAAATAAATTATTTAAATAATGTTTGTCTCGCTCGAAATTTATTTTGTAATTAATTTTTATAAAAAATTAAACTATAAATAATTAAATTGAATATTAAAAATTATTATAAATATATATAAAAATGAGATTTATTATTCATTAAGTAGTATATAGATGTTAAAGGGTTTATGTATTTAGTGGTTTCGGGGTTTATGAGCTTACTGATTTAAGTACGGAGGCATTATTGGTCTATAGGCATTACTTAAAAAATGAAATAAAAAAAATTATTTTTATTATTTTTTATCTAATTTTTAATGTTATAACCTTTGAAAATAGCATAATTGTTAAATTTTTTTCAAGAGTGAATACAATATTTATTTATAATAATCATAATAATTATATATAATATAAATTGAATATAAACGATTTTATTGATAGATATTCTAATAATTCACAAAAAATAAATTAAAAATCTATAATGAATAAGATTAATATTTCTTAAAATATAATTAGAAAACATAAAATGATTGAAAATCAAAGGAAAATGTATTACTAAATAATAATTATTTGTTTTGATTTTTTTTTCTTTTAAAAAGTTTATCTTTATTTTTTTGATGAAAAATAATTTATAGAAATTATATCTATCTAACTCATAATTAATTTTGTAATTAATATTGCTATAAAAATAAACAAATAACTAATTAAAATGAATATTTTAAATTATAATGAAAATAATAATATTGAGAATTATTATTTATTATTTAGGGTATACTGGTTTAATTTAAATGAGATCTGTCTCACTGATAATTTAATTTGTAATTAATATTTCTATAAAAATAAACTGATAAATAATTAAAATAAAAATTTAAAATTATATTGAATACAAATTTAAATGATTTTTATGATTTATTATTAATGTATAGTAGTTTAATGGTTTAAGTATTTAGAGGTTATGTCGATTTGGTGTTTAGTGATTTATGTTTTTAGGCACTTAGATGTTTATAGGTATTATTTAAAAATAAAATAACAATAAAAAATTTTGTAATTTTTTCTAATTTTCATAGGTTATAACCATTGAAAATATAATAATATTTAAAATTTTTGAAATGTGAATACAATCTCTAGTTATATTAATATTAATAAAAATATATCATTTAAATTCAATTTAAACAATTTTGTTGATAGATATATTAATAATGATCAAAAATTAAATTAATAAACTATTAATAAAAAGATATAGATTAATTAATAAACTATTGATAAATATTATAATTATCATATATTATATAGGTAATATAGGTTTAATGCTTTAAGTATTTACGGGGTTTTTGGGTTTAGTAGTCTATAGATTTAAATGTTTAGGTATTTAGTTATTTATAATTTTTATTTAAATAATAAAAATATTAAAAATTATTTTTGAAATTTTTATCATTTTTGAAGGTTATAACCTTTGAAAATATAATAATTTTAAATTTTTTTTCAAAAGTAAAAATAATATTCAGTTATAATAATATTAATAATTATAAAACATTAAAATTCAATATAATTAAATTTATTGATAGATATTATAATAATGATAAAAAATAAATTAATAAACTATTATTAATAAGATAAAAACCTATATACAATGATTCAAAATCAAAGAAAAATATATTACTAAATAATAATTTTTTGTTTTTAAATTTTTACTTCTTTTTATAAACTTATATTTTTGTTTTAATTAAAAATTAATTATTAAAATTATATTTGTCTCACTCATTATTTATTTTGTAATTAAAATTTCTATAAAAAATAAACTAATAAATAATTAAAATGAATATTTAAAAGTATAATGAATTCAAATTAAAATAAAATTTGTGATTTATTATAAATGGTATACTGGTTTATTGGTTTGATTAATTAGGAGTTTCGTTGTTTAGGAGTTTAGCAATTTCTGTTTTTAGGCATTTTGTGGTTTATAGATTTTATTTAAATAAAAAAATAAAAATTTTTTTTATTAGATTTTTTCGGATTTTCAAACGTAACCTTTGAAAATAAGATAATTTTTAAAATTTTTTGAAATGTGAATACCATGTATAATTATATTAATCTTACTGATTATATATCATATAAATTAAAAATAAACAATTTTAATGATAGATATTATAATAATGATCAAATATTAAATTAATAAACTATTAATAAAAATATAAATTTTAATTACAATATATTTACATGACGCAAATTGATTCAAAAAAAAACAAAATATATTACTAAATAATAATATTTAATTTTTAAAATTTTTTTTCTTTTTATAAGATTATATTTTTTTATTAAAAATCAATTATTTAAATAATCTTTGTCTCGCTCGAAATTTATTTTGTAATTAATTTTTGTATAAAATTAAACTATAAATAATTAAATTGAATATTTAAAATTATAATAAATAGACAAAAAATGAGATTTATCATTCATTAAGTAGTATATAGATGTTAAAGGGTTTATGAGCATACTTACTTAAGTAAGTAGTCATTTAATAGTCTATATGCTTTATTTAAAAAAAGAAATAACAAAAACTTTATTTTTATTATTTTTTCACATATTTTCAAAGTTATTATCCTTGAAAATAAAATAATTTTTAAATTTTTTTAAAGAGTGAATACAATATTTATTCATAATAATCATAATAATTAAATATAATATAAATTCAATATAATCAATTTTATTGATAGATATGCTAATAAATCAAAAAAAAAATAAATTAAAAATCTATAATGATTTAGATTCATATTACTTAAAATATAATATGAAAACCTAAAATGATTCAATAGCAAAGGAAAATGTATTACCAAATAATAATTATTTTTTTTGAAAATTTTTTTAATGTTTATTTATATTTTTTTGATGAAAAATATTTTATATAAATTATATCTATCTAACTCATAATTTATTTTGTAATTAATATTTATATAAAAATAAAGAAATAAATAATTAAAATGAATATTTTAAATTATAATGAAAATAATAATATTGAGATTTATTATTTATTATTTAGGGTATACTTGTTTAATTTAAATTAGATTTGTCTCACTGATAATTTAATTTGTAATTAATATTTCTATAAAAATAAACTCATAAATAATTAAAATAAAAATTAAAAATTATACTGAATAGAAATTTAAATGATATTTATGATTTATGATTAATGTATACTAGTTTAATGGTTTAAGTATTTAAAGGTTTTATCGTTTAGGAGTTTAGTGATTTATGTTTTTAGGCATTTAGTGGTTTATAGGTATTATTTAAATAATAAAATAACAAAAAAAAAATTTGCAAATTTTTATCATTTTCATAGGTTATAACCGTCGAAAATATAATAATATTTAAAATTTTTTGAAATGTGAATACAATCTCTAGTTATATTAATATTAATAAAAATATATCATTTAAATTCAATTTAAAATATTTTATTTATAGATATATTAATAATGATCAAAAATTAAATTAATAAACTATTAATAATAAGATAGAGATTAATTAATTAATTAATTCATTCTCACTGCTCTCAAGCTCGTAAAGAGAGAAAATCCAATTTCTAGAGAGAGAATCTCGTCATTTTTGCTCAAATCAAGCTCCTCTCAAGCTAAAAATGGAGCAAAAATAACTTATTACTAAACAATAAGTCGTTTGCATCGATATTAAGAGAGCCCGCGCCTCCCTCATGTTGCTTTGGAAACAAACACGGGAGTCCCATGATTATTTTTTCAACATAACAGATGTGCATGTTCATGGAGCCCTTTCAATATATGCTTATTGGTAAGTTTTCTCATGATAGGCCTCGCCCGAAGAAAATACAACAGTTTATCTCATCGTTAAAGCTTATGGGAAGGGTGAAGCTAGCTGACTACAACGCGAAGCACGTCTTCCTGCAGTGTTTTATGATTGAGGACTTCTACCGCTTATGGCATAAAGGTCTATGGCAAGTTATCGGCTTCCCCATGTGTGTTTTGGGGTGGACGAAGGAGTTCAGTCCACTGGAGGAGGTGCCTTTAGCCCCGGTATGGTTTTCCTTACCAAATCTTCCATTATATTTGTTTAACTCACAATCTCTCTACACAATTTCATCTTGTTTGGGTAAACCTGTAATTCGTGATGAAGCTACCATTTCTATGGCAAGGCAAAGCAAGGCTCGTGTGTGTGTAGAGTGTAACCTACTCACTCATCCACCTAATATGATCTGGATCGGTAATGGAGAGGATGGGCAGAATAATGGGTTTTGGCAACCTGTTATTCCCGAAAATCTATCTACTTATTGCATAAAATGTAAGAGACTTGGGCATGAATCGGGGGTGTGTAAGATGGGTACAAAACAATCAGAAAATGTGAAAGGGTTAGAATGTAGAAAAAGAATGGTAGAAAGATGGATTAGGAAGGAGGGAGGGGCTGGAGAAAAACCTGTAATTGAGGCAGGTTTAATGGAAGAAGAAGAGGGGTATATGAGAGAGAAAGTGAGTAAGTTATTAGGAAAGGGAGATGCTAGTAACCGAATAAATCATGACGGAAGCATGGAGGAAGGAGATAAGCTAGGGGAGGAAGAAAACTGGGAAGAGGTAAAGGGTAGAAAGAAGAGGAACAAGAAAATTAAAACTAGAATAATTTTAAAAGAAAAGCTAGAGGACTATAACTGGATAGAGGATGACCTCTTGGATTTCCCAGAAGAAGATGCAGAGGTGTTTAGTTGTCCTTCAATAGGTAGAGAATAAGAGGATCATGCATTTTATATAGAAAAGGGGAAGGATGATTTGGATATTTATGAGGAAGATTGGACAAAGCTCACTAGAACTCAAGCCAAGTAAGCCATAAAAATAATGGCAATGCATCTTGGGTGGCAGAATAAATATTATGAAAAAATAGAAGTAAACTCGAATGCAAATAAGACCCCAAGGAATAGAAAAAAATATTTAAACATAAAATATGAGACTAAGTGTACAACTAGATCCCAAACTAAGCTAGGAATTAATGGATAGATGCCTTTATTGGAACATCAGAGGGATTGCTAATAATCCCTCGATAAATAGGTTAAAACAATTAATTAAAATCCATAGAATTTCTCTTGTCGTCATTGTGGAGCCTATGATCCAGAAGGATCAATTGATCAACTACAGCCAAAAACTAGGGTTTAACAAAGCATATGCTAATACAAATAGTAAACTTTGGATAATGTGGCATAATTATTTGGACATTGAAATCTTAAAAGATACAGAACATGTAATACATTTTAAAATAAATAAAGAAACAGATGATATAATATCGGTTGTATATGCTAAAAATGATAAAAAATCAAGGTTAGCACTGTGGGAGGAAATGCAGAATATCGAAACTAGGAATGCACCCTGGATTATAAGAGGTGATTTCAATATAATAAGGAGCAATCAAGAAAAGAAAGGAGGTAAAACCTCGGATCCAATAGCAATGACACAATTTAATGAGGTGATTTTAAGCTCGAAATTAATGGAAATAGATTTCATAGGCTCAAGTTACACTTGGTGTAATAACTAGAGTAAAAGAAGCACAATTTGGGCCAGACTGGAGAGAGTACTGTGTAATGCTAAGTAGGTAGCTTTGCATTGGGTTACAGGGCTAAGACATCTAAATAGAACCTGTTCGGATCATTTCCCATTGCTCATTACAATCTATAAGAATAACCGAGTCTCGGGTAACTTTAAATTTCAGAATATGTGGGAAAAGCACGCTGGTTTTGGAAAATTGGTAATTGAATCCTGGATGGAGCTAGCATTGGGGAAACCGATGCAAGTATTAATGGTTAAGCTTCATAGATTAAAAAAATGTCTAAAAATATGGAATAAAGAAGTCTTTGGAAATTTAAATCAAATAATAAAGCAAACAGAGGAAAAAGTAGAAAAATTGGAATTAGAATACGATAATAATAACAAAGAGGTAACAAGACGGGAACTAAATAAGGCTAAAGGGGACGTGAGGCTTAAGTTGCATATGGAGAAAGTATACTGGAAACTGTGTTCAAAAATTAAATGGTTGAAAGATGGAGATAGAAACACTAAATTTTTTCATAACATGTGCAAAATTAAGGCTCAAAAAAATAAAATCAAGGGCCTAAAAACTAATGAGGGAACATGGGTTGAAGATGACAAGCAGATAGGAATCCTCTTTGAGGAATTTTTTAAAAGCCATCTATGCAGACAGGCTCCTCAGGTAGGAAACTCATTAATGGATGGGATCAACACAGTCATCTCACTAAAACAAAATAAAATGATGGAGAAGATCCCGGAGGAAGAAGAGATTAAAAATGCAGTGTTTAATGTGGATAAGGATAGTGCAGCAGGGCCAGATGGCTCGAATAATTATTTTTTTCAGTTAAACTGGCCCATTATCAAAAAAGATCTTATTCCTGCAATTGCCAATTTTTTTGTAGGGGCGGACATTCCTAAGGCATGGGCAAACTCTTTCATAGTGCTAATCCCAAAAAAAGAATCACCACAAAAATGTGAGGATTTTAGGCCTATAAGTTTATGTAATGCAATTTATAAGATCCTTGCTAAAATAATTCAAAACAAACTAAGTAATATTTTACCATTTATAATATCACAGGAGCAAACAGGGTTTGTTAAGAATTGATTAATGATTGAAAATATTAGATTAGCATCAGAAATAATGAAAGAAATAGCATTTAAAACGAGGGGAAGTAACTTAGTAGTTAAGCTAGATTTATCTAAGGCATTTGATAGAGTAGAATGGCATACACTCTGTTTCGTTATGAGGAAATTTGGCTTCTCTGAAACATGTATTGATTTAATATATAGATGTGTATCAAGCGTTTGGGTTAGAATCATTGTAAATGGAATGAAAGGTGAAGTATTCAAACCAAGACGTAGCTTGAGATAGGGGGACCCATTATCGCCATTATTATTTGATATGTACTTAGAATTGTTAATTGTTAATTTAAATAAAAGAATGTCAGAGGGCAAAATAATCCCCTTTAGACCGCCAAAAAATACTCTGAGAATAAGTTGTTTAGCTTATACAGATGATATTATTATTTTCATAAATGCGAATAAAAGTTCAATGAAGAACCTTATGGACCTTCTAAAATTATTTGAGAAGGAAATAGGTCAAGCCCTTAATAAAGATAAAAGTCAATTTATGTTAGCAAAAAAATCTTCCTAAAAAGTTGTAAAAAAATTTTAAAACATAACAGGTTTTAAACATAAAAAAATGCTTTAGTATATTTAGGTTGTCCGATATACAAAGGAAGGCTGATAGAAATTATCTAACGCCTTTACATGATAAAATGAGAAGGAAAATAGCAGGTTGGAAAGTAGATCTATTAGGGTTTGGTGGGAGGATTACATTAATCGCCCATGTTCTTCAAAGTACACTGGTACATATTATATCATTCATACACCCACCTAAGAAATTCACAAATAAACTAGAAATGGAAATGGCAAATTTTTAATGGGGTAAAAAAAATGGAAAGCAGAAAATACACTGGAAAAATTGGAAAGACATCTGTTATCCAATAACGGAAGCAGGGTTAGGCATCATTAATTTACAGGACATGGCAACTGCCTGGGACTGTAAAGGTTGGTGGAGGATAAAAGAAAATGATTCCCTCTGGGCAAAATATATGCGAGCAAAATATCTAGAACAAGAACACAATCGCGTTAAGTAGAAATCAAATAATTGGAAAGCATTGTAAAAACAAAAGGAAATAGTAGATGCTCACTCACTACTGAAAAAATCGGGATGAAAATGGACCCTTAATCCACTAGGTAATTTTACGTTAAAGTCATCAAAAGAATTGATAAGAAGGAAAAAACCCATGCAATCTTTATTTAAATGGGCTTGGAAAGTAGGTATTCCACAGAAAATGTGCTCGCTGGCATGGAAAGTTATGGTAAATGCACTACCTGTGGATACTAATGTGAAAAGAAAAGGTGTTAAAATGACCTCCAGATGTGAATGTTGCTTTGCAGAAGAAGAATCAATGGATCATCTACTCTCAAGTGGAAGAATCACTGTAGTAGTCTAGAGGGAATTAGGAGACCTGATACAAATAAGTAAAAAAGAGGATAGAATAATTGATAGAATTAAGAATTAGGAGAATGAAAACTCTAGTAGTCATATCAAAAATTGGCTTACTCAGAATCTCTCTCATATAGTAATATGGTGCCTATGGAAAGCTCGTAATAAGAGTAAATTTGAGGGTATAAGAATGAATTCAAATGAAATTATAAAAGATATAATTAAAGAAATCAGGAATATATCTAGTATAAACCCTATACAAGTTGATGGTTTTTGTTTAAATAAGGCAGCTGGAATGTTCAGGGGCCTCGCTATTACAAATACTAAACAGGGATGGGTAAAAAGTATAAGTTGGAATAGGCCTCCGGAAGGTAAAATATCACTAAACATAGATGGTAGCTTCAATAGGGACACTGGTATACCAGGTGGAGGGGGGGTAATAAGGGACTCAAATGGAAATGTGATAAAAGCATTGACATTGGCTACTGAAGCATCCTCAGCTCTCCACTCGGAGATCAAAGCTTTGAATATAGGATTAAATGTATGTAAAAAGTTAGATTTAGAAAATATACAAATTCAAGTAGATTCCATGCTTTTGGTAGATTTTGTAAGTGGAAAAATAACTCTCTGGAGGTATGAAGAAGAAATAGAAATAATTTTGAACCTCATTAAAGTGCTTACTGCATCAATCTTACATATATATTGAGAAGCCAATACTTTGGCGGATAGCCTTGCAAGATAATGTTCGATAAGAGGAGAACATGAACTTGATGAGGTTTCGATGCCAGAAAAACTAAAAGGAATAGCGAGATTAGATAGGAAGGCGTTCCCTTATTTAAGATTTAGGAAGGGTAGTATTAACAGAAAAAATAAAATATGAGAATTATAAGAATATAAGCTGTTAACTATTATGGTATTGTGGTAACTTCTGTGCAGGGGAATTTCTGTCTCTGCAGGTTAATAGGTATGAACATTATGGAGGCGAAGGTAATAAGGGTAAGATAAGATATTGGTTGTTAGCATATTTTACTATAATTTCTTTTTTCTTAGCAGTGAAGTTCCTTGTATAAATAACCAGAAAATCCAGTAGCTGCTGGAATTTTGGAATCTTAGAGCATGTGATGTTTAGTTATTAATGGTTTACAGTCTGTTTTAATGTATAAGTTAAGTGGTTATGTGTAAATGTTGTAAAAAGTCATGTGTTAATTTACGGTAGTTTATAGTTTATTTGGACTTGTAAGTGTCTAGAATAGTAGACTGGTCTGGAAACTGTCAAAAGCTAGAAGAATTAGCTTATGAGTTTAAAGGGGCACCGATGTAAGTAGAAATGGAGACAAGATAAAGTGCATCAGGATCAAAGAGCAAAGGATAACATCAAAGGCAGGATGCAAGAGTATCCATAAGGTAAAGTAGACGAATGTAGAGTATGTATACATGTGGCCTTCTTTTGCAGGAAATTAGTAAAGTCCATACGAAATAAGCATAAACCGGGAGTCTAAGAGGGCAAAAACTTATGGAAACCTCACGTAGAAGTAGGAGCTCAATCGGATGCTAAAGAATATATCAAGGAATGATAAAGCTATAGGCAAGAAATTTAAAGCTAACCTCAAATAAGTGCATTCATTGCAAATTATTCTTTAGGATAGATGATTAGCTATTTTAATTTTAATTTTAATTCTAAGTTTGATGTTAAAGATTAAGGTTGTAAGTGGGGAATGCGTAGATTTTAGTTTGTAAAAATGGTATTCCTCCGCCAAAAGAGAGGCCTAATATTAATAAACTCCTTTAAAAAAAGATAGAGATTAATTAATAAACTATTGATAGATATTATAATTATCATTTATTATATAGATTATATAGGTTTATTGCTTTAAGTATTTAGGGGGTTTTGGGGTTTAAGAGTCTATAGATTTAAAGGTTTAGGTATTTAGTGGTTTATAAGTTTTATTTTAAAAATAAAATTATAAAAAAATTATTTTTGTGATTTTTTATCATTTTTGAAAGTTATAACCTTTGAAAATATAATAATTTTTAAATATTTTTTCAAATGTAAATATAATATTTAGCTATAATAATCTTAATAATTATAAAACATTAAAATTCGATATAAGTAATTTTATTAATAGATTTTATAATAATGATCAAAAAATAAATTAATAAATTATTATGAATAAGATTGATAGAAATTAAAATATAATTTCAAAACCTATATACACTGATTCAAAATCAGTGTAAAATATATTACTAAATAATAATTTTTTTTTTAAATTTTTACTTCTTTTTTAAGGTTATATTTTTTTTGATTAAAAATAAATTATTAAAATTATATTTGTCTCACTCATTATTTATTTTGTAATTAACATTTCTATAAATATAAACTAATAAATAATTAAAATGAATATTTAAAATTATAATAAATACAAATTAAGATGAAATTTGTGATTTATTATAAATGGTATACCAGTTTATTGATTTGATTATTTAGGAGTTTTGTTGTTTAGGAGTTAAGTAATTTATGTTGTTAGGCATTTTGTGGTTTATAGGTTTTATTTAAATAAATAAAATAAAAAAATTTTTTTTTAGATTTTTTCGGATTTTCAAAGGTTATAACCTTTGAAAATAAGATAATTTTTAAAATTTTTTGAAATGTGAATACCATTTATAATTATATTAATCTTACTGATTATATATCATATAAATTATATATAAACAATGTTAATGATAGATATTATAATAATGAGCAAAAATTAAATAAATAAACTATTAATAAAAATATATATTTTAATTAAAATATATTTACATGACGCAAAAAGATTCAAAATCACATCAAAATATATTACTAAATAAGAATATTTAAATTTTAAATTTTTCCTTCTTTTTATATGCTTATATTTTTTTTTAATTAAAAATCAATTATTTAAATAATGTTTGTCTTGCTCGAAATTTATTTTGTTATTAATTTTTGTAAAAAATTAAATTATAAATAATTAAATTGAATATTTAAAATTATAATAAATATAGAAAATAATGAGATTTATTATTCATTAAGTAGTATATAGATGTTAAAGGGTTTATTAGCTTACTGACTTAAGTAAGCATGCATTTAATGGTCGATATGCTTTATTTAAAAAATGAAATAACAAAAAATTTATTTTTATTATTTTATCTCATATTTTCAAGATTATAATCCTTGAAACTATAATAATTTTTAAATTTTTTTAAAGAGTGAATACAATATTTATTCATAATAATCATAATAATTAAATATAATATAAATTCAATATAATCAATTTTATTGATAGATATTCTAATAAATCAAAAAAATATATATCAAAAATTTATAATGATTTAGATTCATATTACTTAAAATATAATATGAAAACCTAAAATGATTCAATAGCAAAGGAAAATGTATTACCAAATAATAATTATTTGTTTTGAAAAATTTATTTTTTTTAGAAAGTTTATCTATATTTTTTTGATTAAAAATAATTTATATAAATTATATCTATCTAACTCAAAATTTATTTTGTAATTAATATTTATATAAAAATAAACAAATATATAATTAAAATGAATATTTTAAATTATAATGAAAACAATAATATTAAGATTTATTATTTATTATTTAGGGTATACTGGTTTAAATTAAATTAGATTTGTATCACAGGTAATTTAATTTGTAATTAATATATCTATAAAAATAAACTGATAAATAATTAAAATAAAAATTAAAAATTATACTGGATACAAATTTAAATGATATTATATGACTTATTATTAATGTATACTAGTTTAATGGTTTAAGTATTTAGAGGATTTATCGTTTAGGAGTTTAGTGATTTATGTTTTTATGCACTTAGTGGTTTATAGGTATTATTTAAATAATAAAAAAAAAATTTGCAATTTTTTATCATTTTCATAGGTTATAACCTTTGAAATGTGAATAAAATATAAATATTAAAATTTAGATATATTAATATTAATATATTAATATTTAATTTCAAATGTGAAATATGAATAAAAAATTTGCATTTTTTTAAGTATTATTTATGCATAGGTTATTTAAATAATAAAATAATAAAATTTTTTGAAATGTGAATACAATCTCTTATTTTATTAATATTAATAAAAATATATCATTTAAATTCAATTTGAACAATTTTATTGATAGATATATTAATAATTATCAAAAATTAAATTAATAAACTATTAATAAAAAGATACAGATTAATTAATAAACTATTGATAGATATTATAATTATCATATATTATAAAGGTTATATAGGTTTAATGCTTTAAGTATTTAGGGGTTTTTGGGTTTAGTAGTCTATAGATTTAAATGTTTAGGTATTTAGTGATTTATAATTTTTAATTAAATAATAAAAATATAAAAAATTATTTTTGAAATTTTTTATCATTTTTGAAGGTTATATAACCTTTGAAAATATAATAATTTTAAATTTTTTTTCAAAAGTAAAAATAATATTCAGTTATAATAATATTAATAATTATAAAACATTAAAATTCAATATAATTAAATTTAGTGATAGATATTATAATAATGATCAAAAAATAAATTAATAAACTATTATTAATAAGATTGATAGATATTAAAATATAATTTAAAAACCTATATACAATGATTCAAAATCAAAGTAAAATATATTACTAAATAATAATTTTTTGTTTTTAAATTTTTACTTCTTTTATAAGCTTATATATGTTTTTTAATAAAAAATAAATTATTAAAATTATATTTGTCTCACTCATTATTTACTTTGTAATTAACTTTTATTTCTATAATAAACTAATAAATAATTAAAATGAATATTTAAAATTATAATGAATACAAATTAAAATGAGATTTGTGATTTATTATATATAAAATACCAGTTTATTGGTTTGATTATTTAGGAGTTTTGTAGTTTAGGAGTTTAGCAATTTATGTTTTTAGGCATATTTTGGTTTATAGATTTTACTTAAATAATAAAAATAAGAAAATTTTTTTTTTGATTTTTTTTTTGATTTTCAAAGGTTATAACCTTTGAAAATATGATAATTTTTAAAATTTTTTGAAATGTGAATACCATGTATAATTATATTAATATTATTGATTATATATCAAATAAATTCAATATAAACAATTTTAATGATAGATATTATAATAATGATCAAAAATTAAATTAATAATCTATTAATAAAAATATAAATATTAATTAAACTATATTTACATGACGCAAAATGATTCAAAATCAAATCAAAATATATTACTAATTAATAATTTTTAATTTTTAAAATTTTCATTCTTTTTATAACCTTATAATTTTTTTATTAAAAATAAATTATTTAAATAATGTTTGCCTCGCTACGAAATTTATTTTGTAATTAATTTTAGTAAAAAATTAAACTATAAATAATTAAATTAAATATTTAAAATTATAAAAATAGTCTAAAAATGAGATTTATTATTCATTAATTAGTATATAGATATTAAAAGGTTTATGTATTTAGGGGTTTCTTAGTTTATGAGCTTACTGATTTAAGTAAGCAGGCATTTAATGGTCTATAGGCTTATTTAAAAAATGAAATAACAAGAATTTATTTTTATTATTTTTTCTCATATTTTCAAGGTTATAACCTTTCAAAATATAAAAATTTAAATTTTTTTCAAGAGTGAATACAATATTTATTTATAATAATCATAATAATTATATATAATATAAATTCAATATAACAATTTTATTAATAGATATTCTAATAATTCTCAAAAAATAAATTAAAAATCTATAATGAATAAGATTCATATTACTTAAAATATAATTAGAAAACCTAAAATGATTCAAAAGCAAAGGAAAATGTATTACTAAATAATAATTATTTGTTTTGATATTTTTTTTTATTTTAAAAAGTTTATCTAGATTTTTTTGATGAAAAATAATTTATATAAATTATATCTATCTAACTCATAATTTATTTTGTAATTAATATTTATATAAAAATAAACAATTAATAATTAAAATGAATATTTTAAAATATAAAAAAAACAATAATATTGAGATTTATTATTTATTATTTAGGGTATACTGGTTTAATTTAAATTAGATCTGTCTCACTGATAATTTAATTTGTAATTAATATTTCTATAAAAATAAAAAGATAAATAATTAAAATAAAAATCAAAAATTATACGCAATACAAATTTAAATGATATTTATGATTTATTATTAATGTATACTTGTTTAAATGTTTAAGTATTTTGAGGTTTTGTCGCTTAGGAATTTAGTGATTTATGTTTTTAGGCACTTAGTGGTTTATAGGTATTATTTAAACAATAAAATAACAAAAAAATGTTGTAATTTTTTATCATTTTCATAGGTTATAACCTTTGATAATATAATAAAACTTAAAATTTTTGAATTGTGAATACAATCTTTAGTTATATTAATATTAATAATTATATATCATATAAATTCAATATAAACAATTTTATTGATAGATATATTAATAATGATCAAAAATTAAATTAATAAAATATTAATAATAAGATAGAGATTAATTAATAAACTATTGATAGATATTATAATTATCCTTTATTATATAGGTTATATAGTTTTAATGCTTTAATAATTTAGGGGCTTTTGGGTTTAGGAGTCTATAGATTTAAATGTTTAGGTATTTAGTGATTTATAATTTTTATTTAAATAATAAAATTATAAAAAATATTTTTGTATTTTTTATCATTTTTGAAGGTTATACCCTTTGAAAATATATTAATTTTTAAATTTTTTTTAAAAGTAAATATAATAATTATTTATAATAATCTTAATAATTATAAACATTAAAATTCAATATAAGTAATTTTATTTATAGATATTATAATAATGATCAAAAAATAAATTAATAAACTATTATTAATAAGATTGATAGCAATTAAAATATAATTTCAAAACCTATATCCAATGATTCAAAATCAAAGTAAAATATATTACTAAATAATAATTTTTTGTTTTTAAATTTTTACTACTTTTTATAACCTTATATATATTTTTTGATTTAAAATAATTATTAAAAGTATATTTGTCTCCCTCATTATTTATTTTGTAATTAACATTTCTATAAAAAATAAACTAATAAATAATTAAATGAATATTTAAAATTATAATGAATACAAATTAAAATGAAATTTGTGTTTTATTATAAATGGTATACTAGTTTATTTTTTTGATTATTTATGAGTTTTGTTGTTTAGAAGTTTAGCAATTATGTTCTTAGGCATTTTGTGGTTTATTGGTTTTATTTAAATAAAAAAAATAAAATTTTTTTTAAAATTTTTTCGGATTTTCTAAGGTTATAACCTTTGAAAATAAGATAATTTTTAAATTTTTTGAAATGTGAATACCATATATAATATATTAATCTTACTGATTATATATCATATAAATTCAATATAAACAATTTTAATGATAGATATTACTAATAATGATCAAAATTAATTAATAAACTATTAATAAAATATATATTTTAATTAAAATATATTTACATGACGCAAATGAATTCAAAATCAACAACAAAATATATTACTAAATAATAATATTTAATTTTAAATTTTTCCTTCTTTTTTATAAGCTTAATATTTTTTTTATTAAAAATCAATTATTTAAATAATGTTTGTCTAGCTCTAAATTTATTTTGTAATTAATTTTGTAAAAAATAAACTATAAATAATTAAATTAATATTTAAAATTATAAATAGACATAAAATGAGATTGATTATTCATTAAGTAGTATATAGATGTAAAAGGTTTATGCTATTTAGGGGTTTCGGGGTTTATGAGCTTACTGATTTAGTAAGGAGGCATTATTGTTTATAGGCATTATTTAAAAAATGAAATAAAAAATTATGTTTATTATTTTTTATCATATTTTTAAGGTTATAACCATTGAAATATGAATAATTTTAAATTTTTTCAATAGTGAATACAATATTTATTTATATAATCATAATAATTATATATAATATAAATTCAATATAAATCATTTTATTGATAGATATTCTAATAAATTCCTCAAAAAATAAATTAAAAATCTATAATGAATATGATTCATATTACTTAAAATATAATATGAAAACCTAAAATGATTCAATAGCAAAGGAAAATGTATTACTAAATAATAATTATTTGTTTTGAAATTTTTATTTTAAAAGTTTATCTATATTTTTTGATGAAAAATAATTTATATAATTATATCTATCTAACTCATAATTTATTTTGTAATTAATATTTATATAAAAATAAACAAATAACTAATTAAAATGAATATTTAAATTATAATGAAAACATAAATATTGAGATTTATTATTTATTATTTTAGGGTATACTGGTTAATTTAAATTAGATCTGTCTCACTGATAATTTAATTTGTAATTAATATTTCTATAAAAATAAACTGATAAATAATTAAAATAAAAATTAAAAATTATACAGAATACAAATTTAAATGATATTTATGATTTATTATTAATGTATACTTGTTTAAATGTTTAAGTATTTGAGGTTTTTTCGTTTAGGAATTTAGTGATTTATGTTTTTAGGCACTTAGTGGTTTATAGGTATTATTTAAACAATAAAATAACAAAAAAATGTTGTAATTTTTTATCATTTTCATAGGTTATAACCTTTGATAATATAATAAAACTTAAAATTTTTGAATTGTGAATACAATCTTTAGTTATATTAATATTAATAATTATATATCATATAAATTCAATATAAACAATTTTATTGATAGATATATTAATAATGATCAAAAATTAAATTAATAAATTATTAATAATAAGATAGAGATTAATTAATAAACTTTGATAGATATTATAATTATCCTTTATTATATAGGTTATATAGTTTTAATGCTTTAATTATTTAGGGGCTTTTTGGGTTTAGGAGTCTATAGATTTAAATGTTTAGGTATTTAGTGATTTATAATTTTTATTTTAAATAAAAAAATTATAAAAAAATTACTTTTTGTTGATTTTTTATCATTTTTGAAGGTTATAACCATTGGAAAATATTATAATTTTAAATTTTTTTTCAAAGTAAAATAATATTTCGTTTAATAATCTTAATAATTATAAACATTAAAATTCAATATAAGTAATTTTATTGATAGATATATAATATGAACAAAAATAAATTAATAAACAATTATTAATAAGATTGATAGTAATTAAAATATACTTTAAAAACCTACTTTACTAATTGATACACAATCAACAAAAATATATATTACGCAATAATAATTTTTTATTATTTAATTTTTACTGTTTTTATAAGCTTACTATATATTTTTTTGAATACAAAATAAATTATTACATTTCTTTTTGTCTCACTCAGTATTTACTTTGTACTTAACATTTTCTACTCAAATAATAACAGTATAAATAATTAAAATGAATATTTAAAATTATAATGAATACAAATTAAATGAGAGTTTGAATTAATATGGTAAAGATTTATTGGTTGGATATTTAGGAGATTTTGTTGTTTAGGGAGATCTAATTTGGTTTTAGGCAATTTGTGGTTATAGGTTTTTGGGAAATAATAAAAATAAAAAAAATATTTTTTAGATTTTTTCTAATTACAAAGTTTATTAGCTTTGAAAATAATATAATTTTAAATTTTTTTAAAAGTGTTATTATACTTAATAATCTATGATATATATATCTAAATAAATATAAAACAATTTTAAAATAGATATTATAA
>JAREIK010000037.1:27444-52307 GCA_029783825.1 Sapria himalayana
GATTAATGTTTAGGTATTTAGTGATTTATAATTTTTATTTAAATAATAAAATTATAAAAAATTACTTTTGTGATTTTTTCATTTTTGAAGGTTATAACCATGGAAAATATTATAATTTTTAAATTTTTTTTCAAATTAAAAATAATATTTAGTTATAATAATCTTAATAATTATAAAACATTAAAATTCAATATAAGTAATTTTATTGATAGATATTATAATTATGAACAAAAAATAAATTAATAAACAATTATTAATAAGATTGATAGTAATTAAAATATAATGTAAAAACCTATTTACCATGATACAAAATCAAAAAAAAATATATATTACGAAATAATAATTTTTTGTTATTTAATTTTACTTGTTTTTTATAAAGCTTATATATTTTTTTGAATAAAAAATAAATTATTAAAATTATTTTTGTCTCACTCATTATTTACTTTGTACTTACTTTTCTATCAAAAATAAAGTAATAAATAATTAAAATGAATATTTAAAATTATAATGAATACAAATTAAAATGAGATTTTGTGATTTATTATATATGGTATACCGATTTATTGGTTGATTATTTAGGAGTTTTGTTGTTTAGGAGATTATCAATTTAGGTTTTTAGGCATTTTGTGGTTTATAGGTTTTTTTAAATAATAAAAATAAAAAAAATATTTTTTTAGATTTTTCTAATTATCAAAGGTTATTAGCTTTGAAAATAAGATAATTTTTAAAATTTTTTTAAAAGTGAATACCATTTATACTTATATTAATCTTACTGATTATATATCATATAAATTCAATATAAACAATTTTATAATAGATATTATAATAATGATCAAAAATTATATTAATAAACTAATAATAAAAATATAAATATTAATTAAAATATATTTAAAAGATGCAAAATGATTCAAAATCAAATCAAAATTTATTACTAAATAATAATATTTAATTATTAAAATTTTCATTTTTTTATAAGCTCATATTCTTTTTATTAAAAATAAATTATTTAAATAATATTTGTCTCGCTCGAAATTTATTTTGTAATTATTTTTGAAAATAATTAAACTATGAATAATTAAAATAAATATTTAAAATTATAAGAAATATACATTAAAAAGAGATTTATTTTTCATTAAGTAGTATGTAGATGATAAATGATTTATCTATTTAGGTGTTCCGTAGTTTATGAGCTTACTAATTTAAGTAAGCAAGCATTTAATGGTCTATAGGCTTTATTTAAAAAATGAAATAAAAAACTATTATTTTTATTATTTTATATAATATTTTCAAGGCTTATAACCTTTTAAAATATGATAATTTTTAAATTTTTTTCAAGATTAAATACAATATTTATTTATAATAATCATAATAATTATATATAATATAAATTCAATATAAACAATTTTATTGATAGATATTCTAATAATTATCAAAAAATAAATTAAAAATCTATAATGAATTAAATTCATATTACTTAAAATATAATATGAAAACATAAAATGATTCAAAAGCAAGGAAAATGTATTACTAAATAATAATTAGTTGTTTTAATTTTTTTTTATTTTAAAAAGTTTATCTATATTTTATTGATGAAAAATAATTTATATTAATTATATCTATCTAACTTATAATTTATTTTGTAATTAATATTCCTATAAAAATAAACTGATAAATAATTGAAATAAAAATTAAAAATTATACAAAATACAAATTTAAATGATATTTATGATTTATTATTAATGTATACTAGTTTAAATGTTTAAGTATTTAGAGGTTTTATCGTTTGGACTTTAGTGATTTATGTTTTTATGCACTTAGTGGTTTATAGGTATTATTTAAACAATAAAATAATAAAAAAAATGTAGTAATTTTTTCTCATTTTCATAGGTTATAACCTTTGAAAATATAATAATAATTAAAATTTTTGAAATGTGAATACAATCTTTAGTTATATTAATAATTATAAATCATATAGATTCAATATAAACAATTTTATTGATATAAATATATTAATAATGATTATAAATTAAATAAATAAACTATTAATAATAAGATACAGATTAATTAATAAACTATTGAGAGATTTTATAATTATCCTTTATTATATAGGTTATATAGGTTTAATGCTTTACGTATTTAGGGGATTTTGGGGTTTAGTAGTT
Organism: Sapria himalayana; assembly: GCA_029783825.1. NCBI lineage: Eukaryota > Viridiplantae > Streptophyta > Magnoliopsida > Malpighiales > Rafflesiaceae > Sapria > Sapria himalayana. The sequence goes on from JAREIK010000037.1 coordinate 29,607, forward strand.
TATAGATTTAAATGTTTAGGTATTTAGTGATTTTTAATTTTTATTTAAATAATAAAATTATAAAAAAATTATTTTTTTTTGATTTTTTATCATTTTTGAAGGTTATAACCTTTGAAAATATAATAATTTTTAAATTTTTTTTCAAAATAAAAATTAATATTTAGTTATACTAAACTTAATAATTATTAAACATTAAAATTCAATATAAGTAATTTTATTGATAGATATTATAATTATGATCAAAAAATAAATTAATAAACTATTATTAATAAGATTGATAGATTTTAAAATATAATTTAAAAACCTATTTACAACGATTCAAAATCAAAGTAAAATATATTACTAAATAATAATTTTTTGTTATTTAATTTTTACTTCTTTATATAAGCTTATATTTTTTTGTGAATAAAAAATAAATTATTAAAATTATATTTGTCTCACTCATTATTTATTTTGTAATTAACATTTATATGAAAAATAATCTAATAAATAATTAAAATGAATATTTAAAATTATAATAAATAGAAATTTAAATGAGTTTTGTGATTTATTATATATGGTATACCGGTTTATTGGTTTGATTATTTTGGAGTTTTAGTGTTTAGGAGTTTAGCAATTTATGTTTTTAGGCATATTGTAGTTTATACGTTTTATTTACGTAATAAAAATAAAAAAAAAAATTTAGTTTTTTTCTGATTTTCAAAGGTTACCTTTGAAAATAAGATAATTTTTAAAATTTTTTGAAATGTGAATACCATGTATAATTATAATAATCTTACTGATTATATATCATATAAATTCAATATAAACAATTTTAATGATGGAAATTATAATAATGATCAAAAATTAAATTAATAAGCTATTTTTAAAATTATAGTTTTTAATCAAAATATATTTACATGATGCAAAATCATTCAAAAACAAATCAAAATATATTACTAAATAATAATATTTAATTTTTAAATTTTTCGTTGTTTTTTATAAGCTTATATTTTAAAAAAAAAATCAAAAATTTTATTAATGTTTGTGTCACTCAAAATTTATTTTGTAATTAATTTTTGTAAAAAATTAAACTATAAATAATTAAATTGAATATTTAAAAACATTATAAATAGATATAAAAATGAGATTTATTATTCATTAAGTATTATATAGATGTTAAAGGGTTTATGTATTTAGGGGTTTCGGGGTTTATGAGCTTACTGATTTAAGTAAGCAGGCATCTAAAGGTCTATAGTCTTTATTTAAAAAATGAAATAAAAAAAATTTATTTTTATTATTTTTTATCATATTTTGAAGGTTATAACCATTGAAAATATAATAATTTTTATATTTTTTTCAAAAATGAAAACAATATTTATTTATTATAATCATAATAATTATATATAATATAAATTCAATATAATCGATTTTATTGATAGATATTCTAATAAATCGAAAAAAATAAATTAAAAATCTATAATGAATATGATTCATATTACTTAAAATATAATATGAAAACCTAAATTGAATCAAAAGCAAAGAAAAATTTATTACGAAATAATAATTATGCGATTTGAAATTTTTTTTTTTTTTTTAAGTTTATCTATACTTTTTGGATTAAAAATAATTTATATAAATTATATCTATCTAACTTATAATTTATTTTGTAATTAATATTTATATAAAAATAAACAAATGACTACTTAAATTGAATATTTTAAATTATAATGAAAACAATAATATTTAGATTTATTATTTATTATATCGGGTATACTGGTTTAATTTAAATTAGATATGTCCAATGAAAATTTAATTTGTAATTAATATTTCTTTAAAAATAAACTAATAAATAATTAAAATAATGAAAAATTATTTTAGTGATTTTTTATAATTTTTGAAGTTATACCCTTTGAAAATATATTAATTTTTAAATTTTTTTTCAAAAGTATATATAATATTTAGTTATAAATTATAAAAATAAATTATTAAAATTATTATCTAAATAATAATTTTTTAGATTATTTAAATATTCCTTTGCTTTTGAATAAAAAATTTAGTAATACATTTTGTGATTATATTTAGTAATATCATTTTAGATTTTCAAAAAATTTATTTTAATACGAGAACACCTCAAACAATGATATCAAAAAATGATATATTTCATATATCTTCACATTATATAATTATACATTTTCTTATTTTTATAATTAATAAAAATAAACTATAAATAATTTAATAAACTATAAATATTAAAAAATCAAACTATATATAATTAAATTAAATAAATACTTATTTAAATGATATCTTCACATTAATATTTCGAGATATCTTCAATATAAAGTATAAATAATAAAAATAAATATTTAATACGACGGCTCATTATTATTTATTTTTATTATAAACTATATTAAATAAATATCTATAAATATCTAATGAGCTCATTATTAATATTTATTTGTTTATATTAAATATTAATATAAACTATAAATAATTTGTAGATGATGTATTTATTTTTATTAATAAAAATAAATATCTAATGAGCTCATTAATATTAATATAAACTATAAATAATAAAAATAAAAATAATATTTAATTTATTTATTTTTATTTATTTTTATTAATTTTTATAATAGAATTTAACAAAAAAAATTCCAAAAAGAATTTTAAAAAAATAATAATAATATAACAACTTTATTATTTTATAAAATTACCGAAACACATATTTTAATATAAAATTTTAATATACATAAATACATGTCAAGAAAAAAATGTTCAACAATAACATTAACATGTCTATTAATATCGAAGATTTTAAACTTTATAGAAGCATTGGATATTATTAGTCACAATAATATCAAAGAATCAAAATTCTATAAACAAATAAAAACAACGCAAATACCTATAACCTTGATATTAATCTTTAAATCAACTACTCAACAATCTAGAATAAGATTTTGAGCAAAAAATTGCTATAGATATAGAATTATTGTATTTAGTGGCACCGAAAGTACAAAATCTAGAAAACTTCTCTCGAGAGAGCATCACCGTCACATCTCCAATAGTCTATCGTATAACTGTTGAACCTTAATAAAATCAATTATAACTCATGATATGATATGCATATCAAATGCCTTTCACGAGTATGTTATGACTTCTATGAAAAAAGAACATGTCACAACTACCTTTCTACTTCTAAATGCACCTATGTCAAACTCCCATCACTCTCTTCAATATTGTGTGATGAAGAAAGATATCTCAATATCATGACTTATCATATCAACTCCTTTTAATCTTGATATAGCTATAGTAATATGAGTTACTCTTTAATAAATCTCGGAAAGAAACCAAAATACTTTCTAAGAATCTATGGCTACAAACTAGTACATCACTCTCTTAATGAATACATATAAAAAATCCTAGAAATCCTACCCACAAGTCTTCAAATATGTTGTGTGATATATCAATAATAGTACCAAGGCAATGATTTTGTTTCACATTGTGGGTCATATCGTCCCTAAAAATCAATCTAAACATCCATAGTTTAGTAAAAGCATATTATAAATAAATTATCTATAAAAAAACATCAAATCAATCATGTGTCAGATCCTTTTGCGAGCATCACAAGAGTCAAGTACAAATGATAAACTTGAATAAATTGATTTTCATGGATACACTAGCAATTTTACATCAATTTGTATGCACTTAATAATTTAAATTTGACTCAATTTTCTATTATGACCTCCATGTATACTTGAAAAAAAAACCAGTAAAAATGTTAAAATTTTTAACTGAACAAGAAATAAGTAAGTTGAGAGGAAAGAGGACATTTGAAAAAAAAAACTAAATTTAATCAAATTCATAAATTAAGTATAAATACTTAAGAAATTAAATTTATGAAAAGCTGCCTAAGTTTATTTACAAAAAATGGTACTAAATCAAAAAATAAGTATATTTTGATCAACATAATTGACAAAGCCCAAATATATACTTGATAGTCTTTCTATCTCTCTCTCTCTCTCTAAATTTAGTGCTCTCTCTCTCTCTTTCACTCTTACCCTCTCTCTTAGCATTAAATCTCACTCTCACTATAATTCATTCGTTAATTCATCATGTTCTCTCTCACATTAATTTAATTCATTTCCAAAAATTAAGTTAAGTTAATGATAAACCTATTCATATTATCAGAATCTCTTATCGTAAAAAAATATCCAACTTGAAACTCAAATAAAAGTTAAATTAAAATAATTCTACAATGAGAAAAGTAATTTATATATGTGTGTGTGTGTGTGTGTGTGTGTGTTTTAGTACACTCATATGAAGGGAATGATATATAAAAAGTATGACTCGAATGAAAAAAAATGTGAAATAATTATATTGATTGATAAATATAATGTTTTCTTTTTTATTTAAATTATTTAAAAATGCAAAGTTATAATAGAATTTGTAATTGAAAAAAATGAAATTGAAAAAAATATTTAATAACTAATTCATAACAACTTTGAATGGCAATGACCAAAGGGAAGAAATATGTTTGAAGGTGTCAAAGTGGTTTCATTCATGGGGCATTGATTGCGTAGGTGGCCAATTTCTTGTTTGTATTGTATGGGTGAAAATAAAGTAGTTAGAATTTATGTTATTGACATATGAAGAAAAAACACAAGAGGTGTTCGAGGTGTTTGAATTCTCTTCATGCAAATTCCATACTCTTAGCTATAAATATCACTATGCATTGATCTATTTTCTTCATCCTTTACCTCGCCATCTCTTAGCTCACCATTATGACTTCTTTTTTGCTTATTTCCTACTATGCCATGAGTGTGAATGGGACTGTCAAGTGCTCCCTCACCTTCCAAGAGCTAAAAACCCCAAGTCCAAAGCCCTCTATTACACCCATCATCTTTGTAAATTTATTTTTATCCAACATCATCTCCGTTCCTAGTGAGGCCGACTCGGACATTTCCCAAAGCACGATGCAGGCAGTATCTGAAAAATCTATTATTATTCTATCTGACAACTCACTAGAATCTCTCTATATAACACGGAATACTGAAGTGGAAGCTCTGACTGCCATGGGAGTGCCAACATCAGAGCATTCTAGGATAATTGACTCCATTGTTGTTGAGGCCGACAGCATGATGGCCTCTTCCAGATCTGATTCTCAAGCCTTTCCGGGGTTCATCGAAGTCCATGTCTCATCCATGTCGATTTCAGTTGAGATTCACCGCATATTTCAATTTCAGAGTTCAACGGATATGCAGAATGCCATAATGGAGCATCTTGCTTCACGGAGCAACAACACACTTCCAGCTTCTAGAACCTCCATTCATATTCTTGAAAGGGGCCGTCATTCTAGATTTGAAGATGCAACGTGCACCATCTGCCTGGATGATATTGATAGCAACACATAATTTCTTCGGATGCCTTGCAAGCATGTTTTCCATGATGATTTCATTGAGAAATGGCTTTCCCAGAGTGATTTTTGCCCTACTTGCAGATATAACATGCCGTAGACAACTAAGTGTAGGATCGTAGACTGGTTGTATTTTTTTTTCTGTCTTCTAATTGAAATAAACATTATATTTATTTTTTGAATCACAAGTCCATTCTTATTTATTTTAATGACGCATGTTGTGTTGGTATTCCCCCTTAATCAAGTGAAAATGAGATGCTTTTTTAATTTAGAATTTTGTGTTATCGCTTATATCTTCAAATTTTCTATTATGGACGAATAGATGGCATGTTGCTAATTTTCATGAAAACCATTCCCGAGCACATCTTTAAAAGAGGAAGATAAAATTATTGTGAGTTGGACTATACTTTCCAGGAAAATTGCCATCAACTATATCTTAAAAATATGTTAAGCATTTTGTTTATATGGCTAGGCTTGCATTCTAATTAATTTTTATAAACGAGATATTCACCATCACTATTCACGAACACCCTCTTTTCAAGAGTTTCTGCATCGAAATGAGAAGTTAAGAATTATCCACATTGGATATTGTTGAGTGGAAGATGATGAAAATTGTTGCGAGAATGGTACGACGGTTCTTAGGCTTGCAGGAATGGGTCATTTTTCTGGACAAGTTACTTCTCCAGATTTCATTCTGAGCAAAAACTCGTAAACTTGTCATTCTATCTGATGAAGATGAGAATGCATATGAGAGAGAACTGGAAGTTATTTCATTTTTAGAGTTGTAGGAATCGAAGGCTAGTGTGTTCCTAGTTCAGTTTTTGAAGCTCGTTGGTCACCTACAACAAGTTATTCAAGTTCCAAATAGGGTGGCATGTTTTGGAAATGATATGATTCTCTTCTAAAAAATAGACTGCCAACAGAAACAATGAAAATAAAGCAAAGGCTAATGATTGAGAAGGGATTGGATTGATCATTTGAAGAGTTGTCTTCATTGATGACGATTTACGGGTGGACGTAGGATCTTGAAATAATTAACAGATTTGATAGCAACATTGTTTTAAGGTTAGAAAATAAAAAACTGCAAACAATTTACATGCTTTTTTGTTTTTTCGAAAATAAAAAAAAATATTTTCACATTAATGGCTTCTTCTTCCTATTTGTAGTTCTATTAAGAATATAATTTTCATTTTCAAATTTAGATCTTAGCTACGTGATTTTAAGAATATTAAATTCATGTGAGAAATTACAAAAGTTCCTCACATAGTTTCCAAAACGTGAAATTCAAACTTGTAAAAGTTATACAATTAAATCAATTAAATTTTAAAAAGTTATTTCTGAATAAGGGTATTCACTTATTTGAGATGCTCCAATGATGAGATTAGACCTGTGTGTATGTGGATATACTGAATATATAGACACTCAAACACACACACACACACACACATTTTTTTTTATTTATATATTTATATATAAAATAGTTTCTTTAGAAGAGTTTCCAAAACATAATCAATTAATGTTGAAAATGATGTTTGCTTCCATAAAGATAAAAAAAATTGAGAAATCAATAAATTAATTCTTTGAAAACCTTCTTATTAAAGATAAATCTCTACTTCAACATCCTAATTAGGATATACCTTGCTAGCAATATTTGAAGAAAATAAAATATGAGCTCAGCAAAAAACTCTTGATTGGTTAATTAAAAGAAGCAACCTTTTCCTTTGAATTGAATAGTGTTGTCCTAGTGGTTTCTAAAATCTATTTTATAAGCATTATTTGGATTTTGTTAAAAAATGATTTATACTAGACTTGCTTAATGTGTTTTCAAGATGAAACAATACTAAAGAGTATTTGTAACACTCTTATATTGATAATTCAAATGAATAATAAAGATAACCTTTGAAATATTTTCACCACATTATCATGTGTTATGTAATTCATAAAATAAAATACATAATTTAAGCTAACACATGATAACAAAGTACTTTCTCAGTGTGTATCGAGAACCAAAATGAATATGAATACATCATCTACAAATTAATTATTTCTCAAAAATCGATATACTTCATTAATAAATACCTCGCACAAAACTATAATTATTAAATTAGATATTAAGATATAATCAAATAGATTAGAGTTTTATTGCTTAGATTATTAAGAAAACAATGTTTTTCCTCCTAGATTGATCAAACTAGTAGAAATATATTTTATAAAAATTGATTTTCCATTTTTGATCAATGGTTAAGTCTTTATATTTTTTGAAGCTAATAAAGGTCTTAGACAAAAAGTTAATTCTTTTCTAGAGTTTTGTACAGAAATAATACGTTTGAAATAAAAAATCTAAAAAAATAATGCGTGTTTTAAAAATATGCCCAAACTAGTGTGTCTGGAAAAAGCATGGCAATAGCTATCATTGTGAATGGCGGCCATTGACAGTTGCCATGCGGTTGAATTTTAAAAATCAGAGATCTGCGTTATGAATGTTGGCTATTGAAAATACTATGGAGATCTCACTATGTCCCTCGCCTCTCTACCCTCGCCCATCTATCCTTGCCCCTCTACCCTCGCCAATCTTTCCTCATCTGTCTCCCCTCACCTCTCGCCCCTCCCTTTTCACCCCTCTCTCCCCGCCCATCTCCAGGAGCTCCTTAATGGAGCTCCTTCTACTTTCATGATGAAGCGCTAGTGAGCTCTAATGAGCTCGTCGTATTAAAATTTAACAAAAATAAATAAAAAAAATAAATAATAATAGAATTTATTTTGTAATTAATATTAATTTAATTTATTTTTATTATTTTTATTAATAAAATTAAATATTAATATTAATAAAAATAAATAAATATCTAATTTAATTAATTTATTTTTATTATTTATAAAAATAATTTGTAGATTAATCATAAAAATAAATAAATATTAATAAAAATAAATTCATTAAATATTTAATAAAAATAATAATTGTTTATATTAATATTAATTTAATTTATTATTTATAGTTTATATAAATAATAAAAATAAATATTAAAATTTTTTTTGATATGCCTAAAAACTATAAATAATAAAAATAAATATTTTTTGATATCATTTGAGATATCAAAAAATTATATCTCAAAATTTATTTTGTAATTAATTTTTGTAAAAAATTAAACTATAAATAATTAAATTAAATATTTAAAATTATTATAAATAGACATAAAAATGAGATTTATTATTCATTAAGTAGTATATAGATGTTAAAGGGTTTGTGTATTTAGTGGTTTCTGGGTTTATGAGCTTACTAATTTAAGTAAGGAGACATTATTGGTCTATAGGCTATATTAAAAAAATGAAATAAAAAAAATTTATTTTTATTATTTTTTATAATATTTTCAAGGTTATAACCATTGAAAATATGATAATTTTTAAATTTTTTTCAAGAGTGAATACAATATTTATTTATAATAATTATATATAATATAAATTAAATATAAACAATTTTATTAATAGATATTTTAATAATTCTCTAAAAATAAATTAAAAATCTATAATGAATAAGATTCATATTACTTAAAATATAATATGAAAACCTAAAATGATTCAATTACTAAGGAAAATGTATTACTAAATAATAATTATTTGTTTTGTTTTTTTTTTATTTTAAAAAGTTTATCTATATTTTTTGATGAAAAATAATTTACATAAATTATATCTATCTAACTCATAATTTATTTTGTAATTAATATTTATATAAAAATAAACAAATAACTAATTAAAATGAATATTTTAAATTATAATGAAAACAATAATATTGAGATTTATTATTTATTATTTAGGGTATACTGGTTTAATTTAAATTAGATCTGTCTCACTGATAATTTAATTTGTAATTAATATTTCTATAAAAATAAACTAATAAATATTTAAAATAAAAATTAAAAATTATACAGAATACAAATTTAAATGATATTTATGATTTATTATTAATGTATACTAGTTTAAATGTTTAAGTATTTAAAGGTTTTGTCATTTAGGAGTTTAGTGATTTATATTTTTAGGCACTTAGTGGTTTATAGGTATTATTTAAACAATAAAATAACAAAAAAAATGTTGTAATTTTTTATCATTTTCATAGGTTATAACCTTTGAAAATATAATAATATTTAAAATTTTTGATAGATCTTTCAATAATTATATTAATAATTATATTTAAAATCTGAATACAATCTTTAGTTATATTAATATTAATAATTATAAATCATATAGATTCAATATAAACAATTTTATTGATATAAATATATTAATAATGATTATAAATTAAATAAATAAACTATTAATAATAAGATACAGATTAATTAATAAACTATTGATAGATGTTATTATTATCCTTTATTATATAGGTCATATAGGTTTAATGCTTTAAGTATTTAGGGGATTTTGGGGTTTAGTAGTCTATAGATTTAAATGTTTAGGTATTTAGTGATTTTTAATTTTTATTTAAATAATAAAATTATAATAAAATTAATTTTTTTGATTTTTTATCATTTTTGAAGGTTATAACCTTTGAAAATATAATAATTTTTAATTTTTTTCAAATGAAAAATTAATATTTAGTTATAATAATCTTAATAATTATTAAACATTAAAATTCAATATAAGTAATTTTATTGATAGATATTATAATTATGATCAAAAAATAAATTAATAAACTATTATTAATAAGATTGATAGTAATTAAAATATAATTTAAAAACCTATTTACAATGATTCAAAATCAAAGTAAAATATATTACTAAATAATAATTTTTTGTTATTTAATTTTTACTTCTTTATATAAGCTTATATATTTTTTTTTTGAATAAAAAATTAATTATTAAAATTATATATTTATCACTCATTATTTATTTTGTAATTAACATTTATATAAAAAATAATCTAATAAATAATGAAAAAGAATATTTAAAATTATAATGAATAGAAATTTAAATGAGATTTGTGATTTATTATATATGGTATACCTGTTTATTGTTTTTATTATTTATGAGTTTTATTATTTAGGAGTTTAGCAATTTATGTTTTTAGGCATATTGTGGTTTATAGCTTTTATTTACATAATAAAAATAAATTTTTTTTTTATTTTTTCTGATTTTGAAAGCTTATAACCATTGAAAATGTGATAATTTATAAAATTTTTTGAAATGTGAATACCAAGTATAATTATATTAATCATACTGATTATATATCATATAAATTCAATATAAACAATTTTAATGATAGAAATTAAAATAATGATCAAAAATTAAATTAATAAGCTCTTTATAAAATTATATATTTTAATCAAAATATATTTACATGATGCAAAATCATTGAAAATCAAATGAAAATATAATACTAAATAATAATATTTAATTTTTAAATTTTTCCTTCTTTTTATAAGTTTATATTTTTTAAAAATAAATCAATTATTTAAAGAATGTTTGTGTCACTCAAAATTTATTTTGTAATTAATTTTTGTAAAAAATTAAATTATAAATAATTAAATTGAATATTTAAAATTATTATAAATTAACATAAAAATGAGATTTATTATTCATTAAGTAGTATATAGATGTTAAAGGGTTTATGTATTTAGGGGTTTCGGGGTTTATGAGCTTACTGATTTAAGTAAGCTGGCATTTAAAGTTCTATAGTCTTTATTTAAAAAATGAAATATCAAAAAATTTATTTGTATTATTTTTTATCATATTTTGAAGGTTATAACCATTGAAAATATAATAATTTTTAAATTTTTTTCAAAAGTGAATACAATATTTATTTATTATAATCATAATAATTATATATAATATAAATTCAAAATAATGGATTTTATTGATAGATATTCTAATAAATCTAAAAAAATAAATAAAAAAATCTATAATGAATATGATTCATATTACTTAAAATATAATATGAAAACCTAAAATGATTCAAAAGCAAAAGAAAATGTATTACTAAATAATAAATATTTGATTTGAAAATTTTCTTTCTTTTAAAAAGTTTATCTATACCTTTTGGATTAAAAATAATTTATATAAATTATATCTATCTTACACATAATTTATTTTGTAATTAATATTTATATAAAAATAATCAAATGACTAATTAAAATGAATATTTTAAATTATAATGAAAACAATAATATTGAGATTTATTATTTATTATTTCGGGTATACTGGTTTAATTTAAATTAGATCTGTCCAATGAAATTTAATTTGTAATTAATATTTTTAAAAAAATAAACTAATAAATAATTAAAATAAAATTAAAACTTATACTGAATACAAATTTAAATGATATTTATGATTTATTATTAATGAATACTAGTTTAATGTTTTAAGTATTTAGAGGTTTTGTCGTTTAGGAGTTTAGTGATTTATGTTTGTCGGCATTTAGTGGTTTATAGGTATTATTTAAATAATTAAATAACAAAAAAAATTTGTACTTTTTTCTCATTTTCTTAGGTTATATCCTTTGAAAATATAATAATATTTAAAATTTTTTGAAATGTGATAATATTTAGTAATAATAATATTAATAATTATATATCATATAAATTCAATATAAACAATTTTATTGATAGATATATCAATAATGATCACAAATAAAATTAATAAACTATTAATAATAAGATAGATATTAATTAATAAACTATTGATAGATATTAGAATTATCATTTATTATATAGATTATATAGGTTTAATGCTTTAACTATTTATGGCGATTTGGGGTTTAGGAGTCTATAGTTTTAAAGGTTTAGGTATTTAGTTGTTTATAAGTTTTATTTAAAAAATAAAATTATAAAAAAATTATTTTTGTGATTTTTTATCTTTTTTGAAAGTTATAACCTTTGAAAATATAATAATTTTTAAATATTTTTTCAAATGTAAATATAATATTTAGCTATAATAATCTTAATAATTATAAAACATTAAAATTCAATATAAGTAATTTTATTGATAGATATTATAATAATGATCAAAAATTAAATTAATAAACTATTATGAATAAGATTGATAGAAATTAAAATATAATTTCAAAACCTATATACACTGATTCAAAATCAGTGTAAAATATATTACTGAATAATAATTTTTTTATTTTTAAATTTTTAATTCTTTTTTAAGGTTATATTTTTTTTGATTAAAAATAAGTTATTAAAATTATATTTGTCTCTCCCATTATTTGTTTTGTAATTAACATTTCTATAAATATAAACTAATAAATAATTAAAATGAATATTTAAAATTATAATGGATACAAATTAAAATGAAATTCATGATTTATAATAAATGGTATACTGGTTTATTGGTTTGTTTATTTAGGAGTTTTGTTGTTTAGGAGTTTAGCAATTTATGTTTTTTGGCATTTTGTGGTTTATAGGTTTTATTTAAAAAATGTAATAAAAAGAATTAAATGCATAAATCAGTAAATACATAAATCAGTAAATGCATGCTTACTTACTTAAATGCATTAAATCAGTAAGCTCCTAAATGCATAAATACATAAATCATTTATCATCTTTATACTACTTTATGAAAAATAAATCTCATTTTTATTTCTATTCATTATAATTTTAAATATATATTTTAAATATTCATAGTTTAAATTTTTACAAAAATAATTACAAAATAAATATCGAGTTAAGACAAATTTTATTTAAATAATTCATTGTTAATAAAAAAAATATGGGCTTATAAAAAAATGAAAAATATCAAAATTAAATATAATTATTTAGTAATATATTTTGATTTGATTTTGAATCATTTTGCATCTTTTAAATATATTTTAATTAATATTTATATTTTTATTATTAGATTGATAATTTAATTTTTGATCATTATTATAATTTCTATCATTAAAATTGTTTATTTTGAATTTATATGATATATAATCAGTATGATTAATATAATTATTCATGGTATTCACATTTCAAAAAATTTTAATAATTATCTTATTTTCAAAGGTTATAACCTTTGAAAATTAGAAAAAATCTAAAATTTTTTTTATTTTTATTACGTAAATAAAACCTATAAACCACAATATGCCTAAAAACATAAATTGCTAAACTCTTAAACACTAAAACTCCGAAATAATCAAACCAATAAAATGGTATACAATATATAATAAATCACAAATCTCATTTAAATTTCTATTCATTATAATTTTAAAAATTTATTTTAATTATTTATTAGATTATTTTTTATATAAATGTTAATTACGAAATAAATAATGAGTGAGACAAATATAATTTTAATAATTTATTTTTTATTCAAAAAAAATAAGCTTATAAAAAGAAGTAAAAATTAAATAACAAAAAATTATTATTTTGTAATATATTTTACTTTGATTTTGAATAATTGTAAATAAGTTTTTAAATTATATTTTAATTACTATCAATCTTTTTAATAATAGTTTATTAATTTTTATTTTGATCATAATTTTAATATCTATCAATAAAATTACTTATATTGAATTTTAATGTTTTATAATATTAAGATTATTATAACTAAATATTATTTTTAATTTTGAAAAGAAATTTAAAAATTATTATATTTTCAAAAGTTATAACCTGCAAAAATGATAAAAAATCACAAAAAAAAATTTTTTATAATTTTATTTTTTAAATAAAACTTAAAATCAATAATACCAAAAACGTTAAATCTATAGACTCCTAAATGCCAAAACACCCTAAATACTTAAATCATTAAACCTATATAATCTATATAATAAATAATAATTATAATATCGATCAATTGTTTATTAATTAATATTTATCTTATTATTAATAGATTATTAATTTAATTTTTGATCATTATTGATATATCTATAAATAAATTTCTTTATATTGAATTTATATGATATATAATTATTAATATTATTATAACTAAATATTATATTCACATTTCAAAAAATTTTAAATATTATTATATTTTCAAAGTTTATAACCTAAGAAAATGAGAAAAAAGTACAATTTTTTTTGTTATTTAATTATATAAATAATACCTATAAACTACTAAATGCCTAAAAACATAAATCACTAAACTCCTAAATAACAAAACCTCTAAATACTTAAACCATTAAACTAGTATACATTATTAATAAATCATAAATATCATTTAAATAAGTATTCAGTATAATTTTTAATTTTTATTTTAATTATTTATGCTTTTATTTTTATAAATATATTAATTACAAATTAAATTATCAGTGAGACAGATCTAATTTAAATTAAACCAGTATACCCTAAATAATAAATAATAAATCTCAATATTATCCTTTTCATTATATTTTAAAATATCCATTTTAATTATTTATTTGTTTATTTTTATATAAATATTAATTACAAAATAAATTTTGAGTTAGATAGATATAATTTATATGAATTATTTTTAATCAAAAAAATATAGATAAACATTTAAAAAGAAAAAAAAATTCAAAACAAATAATTATTTTTTGGTTAAACATTTTCCATTGCTATTGAAACATTTTAGGTTTTCATATTATATTTTAAGTAATATGAATCTAAATCATTATAGATTTTTAATTTATTTTTTTTGATTTATCATAATATCTATCAATAAAATTGATTATATTGAATTTATATTATATTTAATTATAATGATTATTATAAATAAATATTGTATTCTCTTTAAAAAAATTTAAAAATTATTATATTTTCAAGGATTATAACCTTCAAAATATGAGATAAAATAATAAAAATAAATTTTTTGTTAATTCATTTTTTAAATAAAGCATATAGACCATTAAATGACTGCTTACTTAAATCAGTTTGCTCATAAACCCTGAAACCCCTAAATACATAAACCGTTTAACATCTATATACTACTTAATGAATAATAAATATCATTTTTTGTCTATTTATTATAATTTTAAATATTCAATTTAATTATTTATAGTTTAATTTTTTACGAAAATTAATTACAAAATAAATTTCGAGCGATACAAACATTATTTAAATAATTGATTTTTAATAAAAAAAATATAAGCTAATAAAAAGAAGGAAAAATTTAAAAATTAAATAATATTATTTAGTAATATATTTTGATTTGATTTTGAATCATTTTGCGTCATGTAATATATTTTAAGTAAAATTTATATTTTTATTAATAGTTTATAAATTTAATTTTTGATCATTATTATAATTTCTATCATTAAAATTATTTATATTGAATTTATATGATATATAATTAGTAAGATTAATATAATTATACTTGGTATTCATTTTTCAAAAAATTTAAAAATTATCTTATTTTCGAAGGTTATAACCTTCGAAAATCTGAAAAAATTGAAAAAAAAATTTTTATTTTTTTTATTTAAATAAAACCTATAAACCACAAAATGCCTAAAAACATAAATTGCTAAACTCCTAAACAACAAAACTCCTAAATAATCAAAACAATAAACCGCTATACCATTTATAATAAATCACAAATTTCATATTAATTTGTATTCATTATACTTTTAAATATTCATTTTAATTATTTATTAATTTATTTTTTAAAGAAATGTTAATTACAAAATAAATAATTAGATAGACAAATATAATTTTAATAATTTATTTTTAATCAAAAAAAAAATATAAGCTTATAAAAAGAGGTAAAAATTTAAAAACATAAAAATTATTTTTTAGTAATATATTTTACTTTGAATTGGAATCATCGTATATAAGTTTTGAGATTATATTTTAATTGCTATCAATCTTATTCATAATAGTTTATTAATTTATTTTTTGATCATTATTATAATATCTATCAATAAAATTACTTATATCGAATTTTAATGTTTTATAATTATTAAGATTATTATAGCTAAATATTATATTTACATTTGAAAAAATATTTAAAAATTATTATATTTTCAAAGGTTATAATTTTTAAAAATGATAAAAAATAATAAAAATAATTTTTTGATAATTTTATTATTTAAATAAAACTTATAAACCACTAAATACCTAAACCTTTAAATATATAGACTCCTAAACCCTAAAACACCCTAAATACTTAAAGCATAAAACCTATATAATATATATAATAAATGATAATTATAATATATATCAATAGTTTATTAATTAATCTCTATATTATTATTTATAGTTTATTAATTGAATTTTTGATCATTATTAATAAATCTATCTATAAAATTATTTATATTGAATTTATATGATATATATTTATTAATATTAATATAACTAAAGATTGTATTCACATTTCTAAAATTTTAAATATTATTATATTTTCAAAGGTTATAACCTATGAAAATGAGAAAAAATTACAAAAATTTTTTATGTTATTTTATTTATTAAATAATACCTATAAACAACTAAGTCCTGAAAAACATAAATCACTAAACTCCTAAATGACTAAACCTCTAAATACTTAAACCATTAAAATCGTATACATTAATAATAAATCATAAAAATCATTTAAATTTGTATTCAGTATAATTTTTAATTTTTATTTTAATTATTTATCAGTTTATTTTTATAGAAATATTAATTACAAATTAAATTATCAGTGAGACAGTTCTATTTTAAATTAAACCTGTATACCCTAAATAATAAATAATAATTCTCAAAAATTATTGTTTTCATTATAATTTAAAAAATTCATTTTAATTAGTTATTTGTTTATTTTTATATAAATATTAATCACAAAATAAATTATGAGTTAGATAGATATAATTTATATAAATTATTTTTAATCAATAAAATATAAATAAACTTTTTAAAATAAAAAAAAATTTAAAACAAATAATTAATATTTAGTATTACATTTTCCTTTGCATTTGAATTATTTTAGATTTTCATATTATATTTTAAGTAATATGAATCATATTCATTATAGATTTTTAATTTATATTTTTTGATTTATTCGAATATCTATCAATAAATTTATTATATTGAATTTATATTATACATAATTATTATGATTATCATAAATAAATATTGTATTCACTCTTTAAAAAAAAAGTTTGAAATTATTATATTTTCAATGGTTATAACCTTCAAAAAATGAGAAAAAATAATTAAAATAAATTTTTTGTTATTTCATTTTTTAAATAAAGCCTATAGACCATTAAATGCCTGCTTACTTAAATCAGTAAGCTAATAAAACCCGTAACCCCTAAATAAATAAATCTTTTAATATCTATATACTACTTAATGAATAATAAATCTCATTTTTATGTCTATTTATTATAATTTTAAATATTCAATTTAATTATTTATAGTTTAATATTTTACAAAAATTAATTACAAAATAAATTTCGAGCAGGACAAACATTATTTAAATAATTGATTTTTAATTAAAAAAAATATAAGCTTATAAAAAGAAGGAAAAATTTAAAAATTAAATATTATTTTTTAGTAATATATTTTGATATTATTTTGAATCATTTTGCGTCATGTAAATATATTTTAATTAAAATTTATATTTTTATTAATTGTTTATTAATTTAATTTTTTATCATTATTATAATATCTATCATTAAAATTTTTTATACTGAATTTATAGGATATATAATCAATAAGATTAATATAATTATACATGGTATTCACATTTCAAAAAATTTTAAAAATTATCATATTTTCAAAGGTTATAACGTTTTAAAATCAGAAAAAAAATTTTAAAAAATTTTTTATTTTTATTATTTAAGTAAAATCTATAAACCACAATATGGCGAAAAACATAAATTGCTAAACTCCTAAACCAATAAACCGGTATTCCAAATATAATAAATCACAAATCTCATTTTAATTTGTATTCATTATATTTTTAAATATTCATTTTATTTATTTATTAGTTTATTTTATATTGAAATGTTAATTACAAAGTAAATAATGAGTAAGACAAATATAATTTTAATAATTTATTTTTTATTCAAAAAAAATATATAAGCTTATAAAAAGAAGTAAAAATTTAAAAACAGAAAATTATTATTTAGTAATATTTTTTACTTTGATTTTGAATCATTGTATATAGCTTTTTAAATTATATTTTAATTACTCTCAATCTTATTAATAATAGTTTATTAATTTATTTTTTGATCATTATTATACTATCTATCAATAAAATTACTTATATTGAATTTTAAAATTTTATAATTATTAATATTATTAATGCTAAATATTATTTTTACTTTTGAAAAAAAATTTAAAAATTATTATATTTTCAAAGGTTATAACCTTTGAAAATGATAAAAAATCTTAAGATTAATTTTTTATATTTTTATTATTTAAATAAAAGTTATAAATCACAAAATACCTAAACATTTAAATCTATAGACTCCTAAACCCCAAAACCCACTAAATACTAAAATCATTAAACATATATAACAAATGATAATTATAATATCTATCAATAGTTTATTAATAAATTACTATCTTATTATTAATAGTTTATTAATTTAATTTTTGATCATTATTGATATATTTATCAATAAAATTGTTTAAATTGAATTTAAATTATATATAATTATTAATATTAATATAACTAATGATTGTATTCAAATTTCAAAGAATTTTAAATATTTTTATATTTTCATAGGTTATAACCTACGAAAATGATAAAAAATTGCATTTTTTTTGTTATTTTATTGTTTAAATAATACCTATAAAACACTAAATGGCTAAACACATAAATCACTAAACTCAATAATGATAAAACCATTAAGGAATTATTTATTAATTTTTTTTTTGTTATTTTTATATTTTCAAACTAGTTTAATGGTTTATGTTTTTTTAAACCATTAAACTAGTTTACATTAATAATAAATCATAAGTAGCATTTAAATTTGTATTCAGTATAATTTTTAATTTTTATTTTAATTATTTATCAGTTTATTTTTATTGAAATATTAATTACAAATTAAATTATCAGTGAGACAGATCTAATTTAAATTAAACTAGTATACCCCAAATAATAAATAATAAATCTCAATATTATTGTTTTCATTATAACATAAAATATTCATTTTAATTAGTTATTTGTTTATTTTTATATAAATATTAATTACAAAATAAATTATGAGTTAGATAGATATAATATATATAAATTATTTTTCATCAAAAAAGAATAGATATACTTTTTAAAAGAAAAAAATATTCAAAACAAATAATTATTATTTATTAATACATTTTCCTTTCCTTTTGAATCATTTTATGTTCCGATATTATATTTTAAGTAATATGAATCTAAATCATTATAGATTTTTAATTTATTTTTTGATTTTTATTAGAATATCTATCAATAATATTGATTATATTGAATTTATATTATATATAATTATTATGATTATTATAAATAAATATTGTATTCACTCTTCAAAAAAATTTTGAAATTATTATATTTTCAAAGGTTATAACCTTAAAAATATGAGAAAAAATAATAAAAATAAATATTTTGTTATTTCATTTTTTAAATAAAGCCTATAGACCATTAAATGCCTACTTACTTAAATCAGTAAGCTTATAAACCCCGAAACCCCTAAATACATAAACCTTTTAACATCTATATACTACATAATGAATTATAAATCTCATTTTTATGTCTATTTATTATAATTTTAAATATTCAATTTAATTATATATAGTTTAATTTTTTAAAAAAATTAATTACAAAATAAATTTCGAGTGAGACAAACATTATTTAAATAATTGATATTTTTTTTAAAATATAAGCTTATAAAAAGAAGGAAAATTTTAAAAATTAAATATTATTATTTAGTAATATATTTTGATTTTATTTTTAATCATTTTGCGTCATGTAAATATATTTTAATTAAAATTTATATTTTTAGTAATAGTTGATTAATTTAAATTTTGATCATTATTATAATATCTATCATTAAAATAGTTTATATTAAATTTATATGATATATAATCAGAAAGATTAATATTATTATACATGGTATTCACATTTCAAAAAACTTTAGAAATTATCTTAATTTCAAAGTTTATAACCTTTCAAAATCATTAAAAATCTAAAATTTTTTTTTATTTTTATTATTTAAGTAAATGCTACAAACGACAATATGCCCAAAATCTTAAATAGCTAAACTCCTAAACAACAAAACTTCAAAATAATCAAACCAATAAACCGGTATACCATATATAATAAATCACAAATCTCATTTTAATTTGTATTCATTATACTTTTAAATATTTATTTTAATTATTTATTAGTTTATTTTTTATAGATATGTTAATTACAAAATAAATAATGAGTGATACAAATATAATTTTAATAATTTATTTTTTATTCAAAAAAAATATAAGCTTATAAAAAGAAGTAAATATTAAATAACAAAAAATTATTATTTATTAATATATTTTACTTTGATTTTGAATCATTGAATATAGGTTTTTAATTTTTTTTTTAATTTCTATCAATCTTATTAATAATAGTTTATTAATTTATTTTTTGATCATTATTATAATATCTATCAATAAAATTACTTATATTGAATTTTAATGTTTTATAATTATAAATATTATTACAACTAAATATTATTTTTACATTTGAAAAAAAATTTAAAAATTTATATATTTTCAAAGGTTATAACCTTCAAAAATGATAAAAAATCACAAAATAATTTTTTTATAATTTTATTATTTAGATAAAGATTATAAATCACTAAATACCAAAAAAATTAAATTTATAAACTCCTAAACCCCAAAACCCCATAAATATTTAAAGAATTAAACAGATAAAATCTATAAAATAAATGATAATTATAATATCTATCAATAGTTTATTAATTAATATCTATCATATTATTAATATATTATTAATTTAATTTTTGATCATTATTAATATATCTATCAATAAAATTGGTTATATTGAATTTATATGATATATAATTATTAATATTCTTATAACTAAATATTGTATTCACATTTCAAAAAATTTTAAATATTATTATATATTCAAAGGTTATAACCTATGAAAATGAAAAAAAAGTACAATTTTTTTTTTATTTTATTATTAAAATAATACTTATAAACCACTAAATGCCTAAAAACATAAATCACTAAACTCCTAAATGACAAAACCTCTAAATACTTAAACCATTAAACAAGTATACATTAATAATAAATCATAAATATCATTTAAATTTGTATCCAGTATAATTTTAAATTTTTATTTTAATTATTTATTAGTTTATTTTTATAGAAATATTAATTACAAAATAAATTTTCATTGGACATATCTAATTTAAATTAAACCAGTATATCCGAAATATTAAATAATAAATCTCAATATTATTATTTTCATTATAATTTAAAATATTCATTTTAATTAGACATTTGTTTATTTTTATAGAAATATTAATTACAAAATAAATTAAGAGTTAGATAGATATACTTAATATAAATTATTTTTAATCCAAAAAGCATAGATAAATTTTTAAAAGAAAAAAAATTTTCAAATCAAATAATTATTATTTCGTAATACATTTTCCTTTGCTTTTGAATCATATTAGGTTTTCATATTATATTTTAAGTAATAAGAATGATATTTTTATAGATTTTTAATTTAATTTTTTAGATTTATTAGAATATCTTTCAATAAAATTGATTATATTGTATTTATATTATATATAATTATTATGATTATAATAAATAAATATTGTATTCACTTTTGAAAAAAATTTAAAATTATTATATTTTCAATGGTTATAACCTTCAAAATATGATAAAAAATAATAAAAAAAAATTTTTTGTTATTTAATTTTTTTAAAAAAAGATTATAGACCTTTAAATGCCTGCTTACTTAAATTAGTAAGCTCATAGACCCTGAAACCCATATACACAGAAACCCTTTAACATCTATATACTACTTAATGAATAATAAATCTCATTTTTATGTCTATTTATTATAATTTTAAATATTCAATTTAATTATTTATAGTTTAATTTTTTAAAAAAATTAATTACAAAATAAATTTCGAGTGAAACAAACATTATTTAAATAATTGATATTTTTTTAAAAAAAATATAAGCTTATAAAAAGAAAGAAAAATTTAAAAATTAAATATATTATTTAGTCATATATTTTGATTTGATTTTGAATCATTTGCATCATGTAAATATATTTTTAAGTAAAATTTATATTTTTATTAATAGTTTATAAATTTAATTTTTGATCATTATTCTAATATCTATCATTAAAATTGTTTATATTGAATTTATTTGATATAATTAGTAAGATTAAAATAATTATACATGGTATTCACATTTAAAAAAAATTTAAAAATATCTTATTTTTAAGGTTATA
>JAREIK010000038.1:0-85000 GCA_029783825.1 Sapria himalayana
TCTAGCAATCTATCTATTTGTCTATCTATTTCTCTAACTATCTATTTGTCTATTTATGTGGGT
Source organism: Sapria himalayana (assembly GCA_029783825.1). Classification (NCBI taxonomy): domain Eukaryota; kingdom Viridiplantae; phylum Streptophyta; class Magnoliopsida; order Malpighiales; family Rafflesiaceae; genus Sapria; species Sapria himalayana. The sequence continues at coordinate 64 of JAREIK010000038.1, forward strand.
ATGTATTTGTCTATCTATCTATCCATCTATCTATCTGTCTTACAATCATTCAATCAATCAATCTATTTATTTATCTATAATTCTTTATATCTATCTATCTATTAATCAATCAATCTATCTCTCTATCAATATGTCTATCAATCTATATATCAATCTAACTATCAATCTATATATCTATCTTTGTATCAATTCATCTATATATCTTTCTATTTATCTATCAATATTTCTATCAATTTATCTTTTAGTCTATTTATTTTTATTTATATCTTTATATCATCCTTACTATCTTTTTATCTGTCTGTCTATCTATTTATCTGTCTATTTATTTATCTATCTGTCAGTCTATCTATTTATCTATCTATCTATCTGTCTATCTATTTGTCTATCTATTTATTTATCTATCTGTCAGTCTATCTATTTATCTATCTATCTGTCTATCTATCTATCTGTCTATCTATATGTCTATCTATCTATATATATATATATATATATATATATATATATATATATATATATTTGTCTGTCTATCTATCTATTTATATATTTTTCTATCCAGCTATATATTTAACTATCTATCTCTCAATAAATCTATCTATCTATATATCTATTTGTCTATCTATCTATCTATCTTTTTGTCTATCTTTTTGTCGATCTATCTCTTTATCTATCTATTTGTCAATCTATATGTCGATCTATATGTATATCATTCTGTCTATCTATCTATCTATCTGTCTATCTATCTGTTTATCTATCTACCTGTATGTCTATCTATCAATCAATCTATCTATCTATCTCTCTCTCTCTCTCTATATCTGTTTATATATCTAACTATATATCTATTTATCTATCTGTCTATCTATCTTTCCATCTATCTATCTATCTATCTATCTATCTATCTATCCATATGTCTATCTATTTGTCTATCTATCAGTTTATATATTTATCTATCTAGATGTCTATTTAACTATATGTCTATCTATCTCACAATAAAACTATCTCTCTATGTATCTATTTGTCTATCTATTTATCTATCGATCAATCAATTTGTCTATCTTTTTGTCAATATATCTATCTATCTATCTATTTCTCAATCTATATGTCGATCTCTCTGTATATCATTCAATCTATCTATCTGTCTATCTATCTATCTATTTGTGTATCTAGATCTCTATCTATATATCTATCTCTTTATCAATTAATTAATCAATTTGTCTGTCTATCTATCTATTTATCTATCTATATGTCTAACTTTTTGTTTATCTATCTGTCTATCTATATATGTCTATGTATCTATCTAAATATATGTCTGTCTGCCTATCTATCTATATAAATATATGTCTGTCTGCCTATCTATCTATCTATCTATATATTTGTCTATCAATCTGTCTATTAATCTATCTATCAATCTATTTATCAATCAATCTATCTATCTCTTTATATATTTGTATATCTGTCTATCTATCTATTTATCTATCTATTTATATATCTATCTGTCTGTATATCTATCTTTCTATCTATTTCTCTATTTGTCTAACTAACTAACTATCTATCTATCTATGTATTTATCTATTTATCTATCTATCTATTAATCTATCCTTCAATCTATCTATCTATATTTCTTTCTTTCAATCTTTCTATTTATTTATCAATTTATATGTGTGTTTGTTGATCAATCTATCTCTATATGAATCTATTATTCTTTCCATAAGTCTATCTATGTGATTGTCTATTTATCTAACAATCTATCTATCTAAGTATCTATCTATCTATCTATCTATCTATTTGTCTGTCTGTATATCTATTTATCCATCTCTCTATCATGTTGTCTATCTATATGTCTATCCATCTATCTATCTCCCTCTCTCTTAGTCTATGTATCTATCAATCTATATGTATATCTAAATGTTTATCTATCTATCTATCTATTTTTTGTCTATCTATCTATTTATCTTCTTGACTATCTATCTGTCTATCTTTTTATCTTTTTGTTTATTTATTTGTCTAATTATATATCTATCTATCTATCTAACTATATATCTATTTATTTGTCTATTTTATCTATTTGTCTATCAATGTATCTATATATCTATCTATCTATTTATCTTTGTATTTATCTATCTGCCTATCTATCTGTGTAACTATTTATATATCTATCTATCATTCTGTCTAACTATCTGTCTATCTATATTTCTATTATATAATTATCTATCTATCTATATGTCTATATATATGTCTATTTATCTATCAATCATTCTATTTATCAATCTGTATATCTGTCCATCTAACTATCGATCAGTATATCTTTCTATCTATTTATCTAACTATATGTCTATCTATCTTTCTATCTATATGTCTATATATCTTTCAATCTAACTATCTATCTATCCATTTGTCTATCTATCTATCTTTCTATATATCTATCTATCTATCCATCTATTTGTTTATCTATCTATCTGTCTGTCTGTCTGTCTGTATTTCTTTCTATAATTCTATCTGTCTATATTTCTATCTATAATTTTATCTATCTATTTGTTTATCTATCTTGTTATCTTTATATCTTTCTATTTGTCTATCTATATGGCTATCTATTTCTTTATCAATTTGTCTCTATAGCTTTTTGTCTATTTATCTTCTATCTATTTATATTTATATCTAATTGTCTATTTATCTATCTATCAATATGTCTATCAATCTCTCTATTAATCTATCTATCTATCTATCCATTATTACAAGAAAATGTTCAATTAGCTATGGAATTTTAGCCAGGGATCAATCCCTAGCTAAATTGCGAGGGATTTTCTTATTTCTAGGGAATAGCAAGTAATTTATGATTTTTCATTGAATTATAATTTTCAACGGATTAACGATGGATTAGCGATGGAATTTAGCAACGAAATATTTGCGTAAATTCCACTCAAAAAAAGCAAGGAATTTAGCAATGGATTTAGCGATAGAATTTCCCTAGCTAATAAAATCCTAAATATTGCGATGGATTTAATGATGAAATTTTCCTAGCTAACAAAATCTCAAATTTAGCGATGGAATTTCCCTCGCTAATTACATCCGGAACATATCGATAGATTCTAGTGACGGAATTCCCTAGCTAATTATATCCAAAACATAGCGACAGATTTTAGCGATTAATTTAAGCAATAGAATTTCTCTAGCTAATTTCATCCCGAAATATAGCTACGGATTTAGCGATGGAATTCCCTAGCTAATTACATACTAAATATATCGATGGATTTTAGTGACAGAACTTCCCTAGCCAATTACTTCCTGAATATAGTGATGGACTTTAGTGACATAATTTCTCTAGCTAATTAAATTCAGAATATATTGATAAATTTAGTGAGGAAACTTTCCTAGCTAATTAAATCCAGAATATAGCGATGGATTTAGTGACGGAACTTTCCTAGCTAATTAAATCCCAAATATAGCAACGGATTTAGCGATTAAATTTCCCTAGCCAATCTTTAATTATTTAATTTTTTTAATTTATTATTAGTTTTAATATTTTATTTAATTTTATTTATTAATTGTATGTTAATGGTCTATATATGAGTGATCACTGAAAGACACATTCTCCTCATAAACTTATAAAAAAGGATATTATAAATAAATAATTTAAAAAATATAAAAATACAAAAAAAATTAATATTTAATAACGACTAAAATAACTATTTTTATGATGTATTAATTTTTTAAATAATTATACAAAAAATTTGTTTAAAATTTTTAATTAAAAAGATAAAAATTTATATTAAAGTAACATCAAATAATTAATTCTATAATTATAATAATTTTTAAAGATATTTTAAAAAATAAATGAACATACATTATAATTTCTACTAATATAAATGATAATTAATATTTTGTATGATTAAATAGAAAATATATTCAAAAATATTTGAATTGATGAATAAACTAGTATATATTAATATTATTATAAGTATAAAAAAAATTCTATGATTATAAGAAACTTTTAAAAAAATAATTACTATAAAATTTAAAAATCTTGAATTAAAATAAAAATTTAATTTTTTTAGTAAATTTAAAAGAAAATAAATTGATATTTATGAATTAATACATAGATGTTTTCCCCTACTAAAATTTATAAAAATTAAATAATTGAGTAATATTTTTACTATTAGCTTTTAATATTCAGTCTTTATTAAAATAATAAATATAATTTTTTTAATTATCTTCTAACTTTAAGTAATTTTTAGAATTTTAAAATTTATAAATTATATCAAATAATAAGAAAATTTATGCCTTTAAAATTATTTCATATTATCTTCATAAAAATTAATAAGAATTCTTAAAATTTTATAACCATAAATATATATATTTATATATTTTTTAACATAATGAGTATTTAATAACTCTTATGAGAGTGACTATAAGACATATTATTTTTTCATGTATTTCTTATTATATGAAGTTTGTAATTTTTGTAGCAATTTATTTATTTTTTGTTACAAGGCTAAATATTTATTTTTTGAAATTGTTTATATATTTAGTGTTTAGTTAATTTTATAATTAAAAATTATAAGGTATTTGTTTTTCAAGTGCACCTTGCTACACGCACATGAATTTTGTTGAAAATAATTTGATAATAAATAAGCAAAATGAGTTTTTTTGTATTTTATATTTTTATTGTTTATTTAATGTTTTTATAATGAAAAACATTTTGGTAATTTTAATAATTTTGGTAATTTTAGTAATTTTTTTTTCGGCTAAACATTTGTTGTCGAGACTCGAAAGACAGCACCTAAGTCCACTGTAGTCCGCCTCTATTTCTCGACACCGATTCATCAAACCCTAATCAAAGAGTAAGTGAGAATTAATTGTTGATTTGAGGTATATTTTCTACCCTAATTCTTCATCTATTATCATAATGCAAGTGTGTGCGTTTTGATTCTGTTTTTTTTCCAAAATTCTTTTTCTTTTATCACCACGATATGCTTGGATTGCTTATATAAACTTATTCATATACATACTTCATTCATTTGTAATATAATGTGTTCTCATTGCGTGGATGTTGATGGTGCACATCCAGTATGCCAACTTGATATCTACATCAATATACATAACTATATATAAAAAGTATCCATAAACATCAATATGCATGTGTGATATAATTCTAATTTCTTATATAAGTGTATTTTACAATAACTATAACTATAAAAATAGTATACATAAACATAACTATATATAAATATAACAACATATATTTAATATACATACATACATACATACATATATATATATATATCTATCTATATCTATATCTATATATCTATCATAATTCTATATATGATACATTCAATATACATGTCATGTATTTCAAATATAATTAGTATTATACAGATAATTTTATATACATATTTTACACAAATAAAGGTATTCTGACTTTATGATAGGCTTTTAATAATGTATATTTGAAATTTGTAAGTCATTATAATGAAAAATACATTTAATAAAAATATATATTATTCCATAATGCCGTGCCTACACAATAAGTATAATTACATTAATATCTGTAAACTATATTTTATACATGGCTTTATGTATAGAGAAAAATACAATCTTATAAAAAATGTAAGAGTCTATTTAATATTTGTAAATTTAAAGTATAGTCACATTAATATCTGTAAACATTTATTGACTAGTTTTCAATTAGTTTAAATAAAATGTAATAGGCTTTATGTATATTGATACTAGTTTACAATACATTCAAATACATGCATATATTTGACTATACTTTAATTACTATGTTTAATTAAATGCCACATAGGCTCCCTTATAAATACCCTAGCTTTGACTATCAATATGATTCGTTTTGGATTAAAATATATAAGATATCCAGCTCATATGACATACATACATACATACATACATACACATATATATATATATATATATATATATATATATATATATCTATATCTATATCTATATTTATATGTATATTTATTATATGTTATTATATTTATATATAGTTATGTTTAAGTATACTATTTTTATCGTTATAGATATAGTAAAATACACTTATATAGAAAATTTAAATTATATTAGATATGCATATTGATGTATAGTTAAGTTTAAATACAATTATTGATATGAGAAACTTAAATGTATAAAGATTTATACATTTATATATAACTATATATAAATGTATTTAATAATACATATATGAACATATTTCTATATATAAAAGTATTTATCTACATCAATACCTATATATAGCCATGTGTCTAAATATATATAATTACATGAAAAACTATATATAACTACAACTACAACATGTATAACTACATGCTTCGGAAACTTATTATCCATTTATATCATTCATCTCATTCATACATGTTTTTTTGGATATTGTATACATCTTTATCATTTTCCCATATATTTTAGGAACTTAAATTTAATTCTATCAACCTTAAATGTATTTTTATTGTATTTTTATATGTTTGTATAAATCATTATGATTTAATATGTTTAGGGTTTGTATTTTTGTTTTACTTAATATCATTTAACTAAAATTGATTTCTTATAAAAACGTTCATTTTTTAAAATTCATGTTGTAAATTTAAAAACAAATTATAATATGTTTGTTTAATTAATTTTATAAAAAAATTATAATATATATATATGATGTAGTTTCACTTTACAAAGATAAAACTCTTCAAATAAAATTTATTTACAAAATAAAATTTGCACCTCATAATATGCAATATGTTATATTTATTATAAATAAACTATGTTGTAATGTATCTATTAATTACAAAAAAAAAACATTATCATGTATTCAATTTGAAAAAGAAATTTAAAAATAATTTTTTTAAAAAAATAAGATATTTATATGGTCATTTATTTATTTTGAATAAAATAAAAAAAATAATTACTTGTAGAAAACTTTACTCATATATTTATAAAGTAATCTGTTTTATTTGAACATAATTAAAAAAATTGATTTTTTATAAAACATTAAAGGCATGTATTTATATGCACTATATATATTTGTTCGAATATTAATGTTTCTAAAAATTTATTAATAATAATAAATAATAGGTACAAATTTATCATAGACATTAATATTTTAATAAAAAATATATATAGAAAAACAAAAATAATATTATCTATTTATGAACTATATTTTCATTTTTATCATATTTGTAAAAATAAAATAATATACAAATATGCCAACTTCATTTATCTATTTGAGTATATGGTAGTTATGTTAATATATATATTAAAAAAACAACTATTTGAATAAAATAGAAGCTCATATATTTAATTCATAATTTCATTTTATGCATTAATATGCTTCATACACACACACACACACACACACACACACGCATACACACACGCATACATGCATACACACAACACACGCACACATACACATACACATACATGAACACACACACACACACACACAAATATTTGTTTTGAATATAAAGAATTTACAATATTTTATAAATTTGTACAATATATAATATTTTATTTTAATTAAATTTTCAAAATCAAAAAATTTTAAATACTTGTACACACACACACACACACATGTATATATAATAGTTACGTGTGTAACTTTAAAAATACATTACGTAAATAGGTGTGTGTGTGTGTGTGTGTGTGTGTGTGTTTGTGTGGGTGTACAGTAGTATATGCATGCATACAAGTATATACACACTACTTTGAAAATGCAGATACATGTGTGAGTATATACAAAAGTATAAAAATAAGTATGCTGATATATAATATATAGTCATGTATATGGATGTATAAATGTGTGTGTGTGTGTAGGGCAGTGTATATGCACATATATTTATGCATATATATGTAAATATGAACATTAATTTTGAAAAGAAAAATTCTTGAGTACATAAATAGTAACATGTTAGACATATTTGTGTGAGCAAAAGCAAAAGGTGTTATTATTACAAGATACTAATAATCTCCTATCTATAACACTTTACCTCAAAATTTGATAAGAGTACTACTTGCAATGATAAGGTTCATTCAATACTACATAACATGGAGTTACATTTTCATTCAATGCTATAATTTATTTAAATAATATTGTTACCACAATTCCTTCTATTATCGTCAATGTAGAGACTGTTGGATACAAAAACATTAATTTCGCTGTGTGGAATGTTGAGGGTCAAGACAAGATTCATCCTTTCTAGAGGGATTACTTCCAAAATACCGAAGGTATCATATTTGTGGTGGACAAAAATGATAGAGATCAAGTTGTTGAAGCCAGAGATGAGTTACATAGGATGCTAAACAAGGAAAAGCTTCAAGATGAAGTTTTGCTGGTGTTTACCAATAAGCAAGATCTTCCCAATGCGATGAATGCGGCTGAAATTAGTGACAAGCTAGGACTTCACTCTCTTCACCAATTCCATTGGCACATTCAGAGCACCTATACTACCTATAGTGAGGGCCTCTATGAGGGTCTTAATTGGCTTTCCAATTACTTGGCCAGCGAGTCATAAACAATTTTATCAGGATGAGACAAATATTTTTGACATATCTGGATGTTGATCTAATCTTTGCCTATTTTGCTTGAGTTTTATTCTATTATGTGGATGACATCATCTGTTTCTAGGGGGATGCAAATTGTATTTATATTTATATATTGCATGCCTACAATACAAGACCGCATTAACTTTGTTTTGATCTATTGTAAGCCGAACTTGTTTGTTTTCTGATTTGTGTCCTTTTGCCATTGGATCACAAAGGTATAAGAACATATACTATGAATAATTGTCTTTGACTATATATATAACTATAAAATATTATACATAACTATATTTAAAAATATAATTAACAACATATATTTAATATACATTTTTATATATTAGTATATAAAAATGTATATTACCATATATATACCTATAGATAGCTATATGTATACATATAGAAAATTATATAAAAAATATATATATACCTACATGTATAAATATAAGTATAACTATATGTTTAACTATATGTATAACCACATTTAACTATATTTATAATTACATGTATAATAACATACAATATTATGTTTAACTATATGTATCTAACTATATACAAATATTTGTATAACTATATAAAGATATTTGTATAACTATATAACACTCTATATAATTAAATATAACTATATTTGTAACTATGTATAGATATATGTAAATCTATATAGATATTTATAACTTTATATATTTATGTATAACTATTTGTATGAATATATCAATATATAACTATATGTTTAACTATATATAAATATTTATAGCTATATATACTATATGTATAATAACATATAACTATAAATAATTGTTTCTTATTATATGTGTAACTATAAAAGATTTATACAGAATTTTATTTAAATATATAATTTACAACTTATATTTAATATACATTTGTATATATTAGTATATAAAAATGTGTTTTACTATATCTATACCTATACATAACTATATGTTTAAATATATAAAATTATATGAATAAATATATATACCTACATCTATAAATATAAGTATACCTGTATGTGTAACTATATGTATAACCACATGTAACTATATTTATAATTACATGTATAACAACATACAACATTATTTTTTATTATATGTGTATAACTATATATAAATATTTGTAAAACTAAATAAAACTATATATAATTAAATATAACTTTTTTTAACTATTTATACATATATGCAAATCTATATATATGTTTATAACTTTATATACATTTATGTATAACTACTTATAATTACTTGGAGCTATGGATCAATGCAAAACAGCCTCAGAAATCAGGTATGATTTGGATGATAATTATCATGTGTTACTTTCTTTTTCCTTATAGAACTAATGAATGCTGATAAATATTCATAAAATTTGTAGCCTGTAATCATATCACAATATTTTTATAATAATGAGAGTAATATAAGCTCCAATTTGTTTAACAATTTACACCCTCAGTTCATTGGGTACACTCGGGGATAGCTGCATGAGTTGGTAATGAAATCATACAAATCTCATGAGTTTGATGTTGCTTAAAATGAGGTATTTGAGCTATGTATCAATGCAAACTGCCTCAAACATTAGGTATGATTTGGATGATAGCCATCACATACTTTCTGCTTTTTTTTTATTAAACTAAAGAATACTTAAAAAATATTCATAAAATTTGAACTTGTAATCATATTAGGTTCGATATTATGTTTCTTTCATGGTTGAATTATGAACTTCAATAGACTACTATGCATTTCTATTTAATATTGCTTATCATCTAGTTTTTGCTTTGCTTATTCACTTGATATCTAATCAAAAACAATCATTGAGTAGCCAAGTGATTTTATGCATGGAACTTGATTGAGTATATATGTACATGTACACAACTATTTATATGTACATATATTATATGTAATATACATATATACATGTATATATGTATAAGTAGTTATCTATATAGATGTACATATTTATACATATACACTATAGTGTAAATGTATATACATGTACATATATACTGTAGTGTATGTATACACGTATATATGTACATATACGCTATAGCGTATATGTACATTTACTGAGTATATATGTGCTTATAAATACTTGTACATAAATGCCAGTATATATGTACAAATACATATATATCAGTGAATACATATATATCAGTGAATACATATATACTACTATATTTGTATATGTAAAAATATATCAGTATATATGTACATATATACTGCAGTATAAATGTACATATATATTATAGTATTATATATTTATGACATTAAGGTTTTCAAAATCATGAGATAGAGTTTTCAGTGAAGCATAATTTAGCATGGTCTGCATTAAATCAATAATTTGCAAGGTTTGTAGTATTCTAAAACTCTTCATCTATTATATCTGCTACTAAACTATATGTGCATACCTATATATAAATATTATTATAACTATATAAAACTCTATATAATTATATATGACTATATTTGTAATTATGTATAAATATATCTATCCATATATGAAAATATATATATTTGTTTATAACTTTGTATATATTTATGTACAACTACATATAACTACTTGTATGAATATATCTATATATAACGATATGTTTAATTATATATAATAATTTATAATTATATATACTATATGTATAATAATATATAACTATAAATAATTGTATCTTACTATATGTATAACTATAAAAACTTTTTACATTTAGATTAGGGATTAATTAGCTATAAAAATAAAAAAGTAAAAATTATAATTAATTAAAAAATCTATTTGAATATTAAGAAAATAAGTATTTTTTTAATGAAATTATGATTATGAAGTATCTGAAGATGATAACTTTTTAATTCGAATAAGTTAGAGGTAAGTGATAGGTTGGTTTGTTGAATATGACTTAATTTTACTTTTTAGATATTTATATTCTATACCTTATATATGTCTAGATGATAACAAGTTTCTCATAATATATTCGTATATTATGAGAATATATGAATATAATATAACCCATATTTTATTTTATTTGCATTTTAAGTTTCTCATAATCATAATTAGACATAGAAATTTATTCATATATGACCCTTAGGTCCTCATTTACCAAATTTATATTTTGCACTTTTTCTATTACTTAATTTTTTGGATTTGGTCAATTTCTTATTTAACATATAATATTCAATTATATTATACATATTCATTTGCAATTGACATTTATCCATATAATCATATATCATTTAATATTTATCAATTATCATTTAATCATTTCTTAATTTCTTAGAAAACCCCAAGTTTGGTTTAACCCAATATTTATCTTATTCATTTGCCCAAATCATTTTTTTGGGTGTTACATTTCATGCCATGATTAACTCAAGGTTGCAAAATAATTATATTGTCTCTACTAGCTCTTTAGGAGGTGTGACATTAAAATTAACAAATAATATTCAAAATATTTTTGGGACTTCTTACAATTCCCCTCTTATCTAGCTGTACATAGTGAAGTTTGGAATGATCTTGACCTTGAGCATATATGAAATTGTCTTTATCATTTTTCTATGAAAAATAGAAATTACTTTTTTAATACTGGGAATTTAAAATCCCTAGGGTCTAATGGGATTTCTTTGAAATTTTGTATACACAAAAGGAATTATATTAGACAAGATGTTACTAATGCATGATAAGCATTTATTGTTAATGGAAAAATTTTGGAACATATCAATCATGCATGTATTGTTTTTATTCTTAAATCTTTTCATGCATCTACTATTAAAGATTATAGATTGATTTCTTGTTGTAATGTCATTAACAAGATCATATTTAAACTAATAATTTTATAAATCAAGTCTATAGTTAATGATTTTATTGACCAAACTTTGGTATACAAAGTAAGTTAATAATGAATAATTGTCTTGTTGCTCAACATTAGGAGATATACAAGGAAGGGTATATCTCCTAGGTGTTTTATCAAGATAGACCTGCAAAAATCTTTGACATGGTAAATAAGATATTCATAACTGAGATGTTGCATGCACTAGGCTTCCCGAACAAGATCATCAATATTTTTTATCTGTGTATTTCAACCACCAACTATTCCCTAATGATAAATGGGCATATGCATGGGTATTTTCAAGGAAAGAAAAGGTCTAACTTATGATGATCCACTATTTCTCCACATTTTTATTATAGCTATTGAATACGTATCAAAACTAATTAATTATACCACTAAATACTATATTTTTCTTCCATCCATGATATACTAAACAATAAATTTCTCATCTTATGTATGTAGATGATCTTTATCTTTTTTTTTTCAAAAAGAGAATGATCTTCTATTCATTCCTTATTAGATAGTGTCCAATTATTTTCTGAACCATCAGGACCACATGGTAATCCCTCAAAATTGAACTTCTTCTTTGGAGGGATAAAACTTGAGCACCACGAATTTATAATTAATAATTCTGATTTCTCACACATCAAACTTCCTTTTATATTTATGGGAGTTCTATAATCATCAAGTATATTGATCACTTCATAATTCTTCTCTAGTCCATGAGATCTCTTATATAATACAACTATGGGATGAAAAATTATTGTCTATCACAAAGAGGATTGAGTTGTTGCATTCTATTATCCAAGGAATTGAGGATACTTGTTTTTACTCTTCCTCATCCCTCAGTCGTTTGTCATTTCCATTGATAACTTGTGTAGAAGATTTTTATAGGGATCCCCAACCATAGAGAGATATACATAGGCACATGTTCTCATGGAGCATGATTTTTAAACCTATTTCCTACTGTGGGTTGGGTCTTCTTTTGATCAACCCAAAAAATAATATATTTTTTCATTAAGAAACTATTGTGTATCAATAATAAATAGGATTCATTATGGATCCATCATTACTATCTTGCCTCATATGATATTTGGAATATCTTCTCTCAAGATGATATCTCATTTTAGAAAGTCATTATTATTATATGAGATTAGATTATTCAATCTACTATGATCATTAAATAAGCTAAAAGTATGGTTTGTAAAAAAATAGGGGGAGGATAGGAAGAATTATTACAAAGTATTACTTACATTTATTTCCACATAACTCAAAAATTTCTAGATAATTTAAGTTATGATAATTTAAAATTCACATCCATGAGCATGTTATCATCACCTAGATGGATTCCCTTGAAAAATTATGATTTAAAATTCAGTTGTTCACAAAGCTAAGTATCCTCATATATGAATTAAATTAAAAACTTTGAAACCTTATTTTAGTAATGATCGCATTCTTGTTGGAGATAGAGAAGCATTACTAATTACTTACTATACTGGTAATTTATATCTTAACATTCATCATGATAAATTAAATTTTAAAGATGTTTTAGTAGTTCTTGAAATAAAAAATATATATTATTTGTTAGTCAACTTATTCATGACAATGATTGTTATTTGAATTTAACTTTTTCAGTTTTTGTTATGAATGACTCTATACAGTAGATAATGACAAAATATCATAAATAAGAATTTTTTTTATCCTTTAACATGAAAAAATTGAAAATTATATTATTACAAAATCTCAAGTAGCATACTCAAAAATTTGGTATGCTCGTTTAGTTAATCCTAATTATGCCTTTTTAAAAAATTTAGAAAATAAAAAAGTTATTACTATTCCTAATTGGATAGTTAAGGATATTCCTTGCACTAATTATCAACTTAGAAACTATCGCAAAGGTTTATTTAATAAATCAAAAACTACTATAAGTTCTTATCTTTAAAAAATTCACAGTGATATAATTGGCCCAATATTCTGATTTCTACACATAAATTTTAATACAATGTTATTTTTTTTGATGATTTTATTTGATACATATGTGTATATCATTTAAGATACAAATCTAATTTTTACCCATGTTTTAAAAAATTTCATATGTTTGTTGAAAAAATTTTTGATAAAACTTTCTAATATGATGAAGGAGATATGTTTTCTACAAGTAATTTTTCAAATCATTTGCTTCAATATGGGATAAAATAAATATTATATTTACATACCCATGAACAAAATAAATTAGGTGATTAGCTGAGATAAAACATAGACATATTGTAGAAATTTGTTTGACTCTTATTTTCCATGCTAATGTCCCTTTAAAATCTAGTTGATACCTTCATAATTGCTACTTATGTCTTATCTTATTAATAGACTACATCTATCTTATATTGGTAATAATTATCCATATTTTAAATTATTTAGCTACCATCCAAGTTACTATATCTTATGTGTTTTTGGTACACACTTCTTTATTCTTTTAAAAACCTCAAACTTGTACAAATCTTCAAAAAAGGTTGTATCTCATTCTTTCTTAGGATATAATTTTTTACACAAATGTTATAGATGTCTTGATTCACCATAAAATTGGATTTACAATTCTCAACACGTAGTCTTTAATGATATTATTTTCTTTATATAAAAAATGAATTATCTTTCTTTCATAATCTCTCCATTACAACTTTTTCAAATCTTGATGAATAGTTTTCAAGAATTGTCTTTATTGTTAGAAATGATCCTAAGACACTAAAAAAAATACTCTCAAGGTTCTCCATCGGCATAACTTCCATGCAAGAAGAACTTGCTACTATTCATGCTAATAACACTTAGGTCTTTAAAGTTATTGGCAAAAAATGGGTACATTGCACCAAATTCAAAGAATATGATATGATTGACTGCTTTAAAGCATGTTTAGTTGTTAAGAGATTTTACCAAATTTCTAGACTTGATTTTGGTGAGACATTTGGCCATTGTCAAGGCTACCACTAGTCATCTCATCCTTTCTATTGTCAAGAATCTCTTCCTAATTAGATATATCTTTGAAAAGTTTTTCATGAAAATATATCCTAGTTTTGTGATAACAATCTGCCTACATTGGGTTTTCCTTCTACATAAGTCTATATATGGCCTTAAACAAGCCCCTTGCGCTTGGGTTGCTAAACTTTTGTCGAAAATCTTTTTTTTTTGTTTTAAAATTTAGTCAAGCTGATAACTCTTTATTCATTCATCACACTTAATTATCTTGTCCTCTTTCTTGTTTATCTTGATGGCATAATTCTTATTGGTAATGGCCTCTTTTTTATACATTAACTCATTACTTGACTGAATGATGATTTTTCTTTTAAGTATTTATGCAATCTCAATTATTTTTTGGGGATAAAAGTTAAAAATTTTCCGATGCCGCTTTGTTTACTCAAACTAAATATGCACATGACCTGTTAGTTAAAACAAACATGCTTGATTCTAAAAAAATAAATACACCCATTGCCCACAAACCTACTCCTCTTCCAGATGATGAGCATCTCACTAATCCTATAACTTACCAATGACTTTGTGGGTCCCTTCAATGTCTCACCTTAACTCGCCTTAATCATAGTTATGCTATAAACTTAGTTAGTCAACACTTCAAAAATCCAACCATGGACTTTCATGTAGTCAAACACATGCTTAGTTGCATCAAGGAAACCCTCACATGTGGTTTGCAATATTTATAATAAATTTCACTTACTTTTAATGCCTTTTGTAATGTAGATTAGGTAAGTCATTCTTTTAACTCAACAAATTACTTTTAGTTTTTTCATCTTTCTTGAATCAAAATACATTAATTTTGCTTCAGATAAGTAACCTACTATCTCCCATTCTAGTGTAAAAGTATAATATCACACCATGGTCACTAATGCTACTAATCTCATGTGACTCTAATATCTTCTCCATGACATTGGCATTCAACCCGAATGTCACCCTCTCCATCTTCATCACAATCAAAATGTTATTCACACTTATTACATAATCATATTTTTCATGCTTGCATCAAACAATTTGAAATTAACTATCATTTTATTCATGAAAATACATCAATTTTGGTTCTATGAAGTAACATACCATCTCCCACTCTAGTGCATAAACATAATATTGCACCATGGTCACTACTGTTGTTGATCTCATGTGACTCCAATATCTTCTCCATGACATTGGTATTCAACCCGAACAGCAACCTCTCCTCCTTTGTGACAATCAAAATGTTATTCACTTATTACATAATCATATGTTTCATGCTTGCATCAAATACATTGAAATTGACAACCATTTTATTCTTGAAAATGTCATGTTCAGCATCTTTAACTCCATCATCTTTCCTCTAAACAAATTGTTGATATTTTCATGTAAGTTTCAATACCTCTTATTTAATGACTTTCACCACAAGTTTAGAACTCATTCTGCTGCATTGCCATGCTTGAGGGGTGGGGGGGCGGGGGCGGGGATGAACACACCATGAATAAAACCAAATAGAGAAAGATCTAGCAAAGAAATATTTAAAGAAATGACTATAGCTAGCAACAATCTTCATTTTACTAAAATATCTTTTTCTATTTTTTATTTTCCTAGAATCATAATCAGAATATGATCTTTGGTTCAAAAATATGTCCTTTCTTTATATTTTTTATTTTCTAGCCATTGCCTTCTTAGTGCATAAAAATATATGTAATACTGTAAATTAAACAAGCAAGTAATTATTTTTTTTCAATCATAATTTAAGATCGCCTTTATCACATATATGTAAATTTATATGTACATGTATATCATTCATAACATCCACATATAAATTTATACATCATATATAACAACATCAATATATCTATATATATTTATAGATTTTCATACATATATGCATATGCATATATACATATTATGTTGTGTGTGTGTGTGTGTACATGCATTAAATTTTCAAATATATATATATATATATATAATGTATATTAATTTAGTTTTATGATGAGTTTTTGCAATGTTAGTGGTGATTGAAGGAATCTTAAACATTATCGTATACATTTGATGGAGGGATAATACTATTTGATATATTTTCAATGATAATTACTTGACATTTGTTAGAATATTTTTTGATTGACACTAAAAGTTTTCCATAAAATGTCATGAAAATCTGACTTGTTTAACTATTTTATTTGAAACGTGATAAATATTCATGATTTTTTATCCTTTTATATATTTTTTATATATTTTTTATATATTGGTGATTTATTTTAAAATATTTTAAGGTCAGCTTTTTATGACTTCAAATATTTATGAATATTTTTTTATTTTTTAAAAATTCTACAACATGTTCATATTTTAGTTTTATATAACATATTTAAATCATTAAAAGTGTATCTTGTTTAACTTTTTACTAGCAAATATAACAAGAGTTTTTTCTAATATTCAAAATTAACAATAATTTGTGGACATATATAAAAATATATATATTCTATTTTAACGAAGTAGGATTGATTTTATGATGTCAAATATCAATGAATTATTTGGAATTATAATAAACAAAATCAAGTGTCATAAAACAAATGTTAAAATATATCAAAATAAATCATATATCATTAAAACACATATATCATTAAACAAATGTTTGATATTATTGAATATTATTGAAAATTATTAATTTGTATAAAAATCCAACAAATAAAATTGAAGATCATTGATATGTGGGGAAAAGTCAACTATGGGTGGGTGAAGATTCATTTTGCTTGCTCTTTCATTTGAGAGCCCCTCTTGCTCATTTATAAAAAAGTTTTTTTTTTCATTTTTTTAAACATCAAAATCTTAAGTGTTATTAGTATGTATTTTATTTTATTGTTTATTTTGTTTCATTATTTCTTATGAATTTTCTATTTCAAATTATTGAAAATGATTTATTGATGAACTATAAAAAATTCATATGCAATTGATGTATGTTTTATTTTCTTATGAATTTTCTATTTCAAATTATTTTTTATGTTTTATTTTCTATTTCTTATGAATCTTAAGATCATTGATGCATGTTTTATTTTTGTAAGACCAACACATATAATTTATTCATGAACTATAAAAAATATGTTAACATATCTTACATAATTATTGAAAATGATTGAAATTGATCAAAAAAAATTAATATGCAATAATACAAAGTCGTATCATTTATAAAATTTGAATGTAATTGAATAACATGGAATTGTTATCAAATGCTACCAAACATATTCAATCCTTCTCAAGTAATACCAAGAGAATCATTGAATATTGCTTATTGAAAGCACATCATATATTATTAAAAAATTTCATAATATCATTAAAACTAAATAGATTCAATACAAAAAAATTAATCATGAGATTTCATTAAATATACATTTTAAAAAGACATCAAATAACATTGAATATGTCAGGATGTACAATAATTTATTAATGTTATTTGATTCATGGAATATATGAACTTAAGTCATTTTTATCTTAAGATATGAATATATTCATATATTCATATTTTCATATTTTATAAATGAATAACTTGTTATCATCTTTATTGTTCTAGATATTAATAAAGAGTTAATTCAAATAAGTTAGAGGTAAGTGATAAGTTAACGCTATAAAAATAACTTGTTAAAAATTAGACTTCAATTATTGTTCTACTTTTTTAGAGGATATAAAGAATCTAGATGCATTGACTTTGTAAAAATTATATAAAATTTTTTTCGTGATGTCTAAAATGTCTCATTATTTTCTGATCTTTAATGTATTTATTATATTTTAAAGTCTATCATATTTATGATTGTGAATATTATTTTAGATAGGAAAATCAAATTACAATCAATATTATTTAAAATTTGTTATGATAGAAAGATTAAGATATTATATAGATGAGACTTCAAGATCAAATTCCTACATTACAACAAAATACAAATGATGAAGTATATGATAAAATTTAAAGTTGTACAGATCATAATAGTTAGATTGAAAATGATCTTATAATGTTTATCTTTTTATGACTTAATGATTTGTTAAAATTTTTTATGTTTTAGTTTATTTTTTTGAAAGATTATGTTACCATTTTTTATTTTATAAGTATTAATTATAATTTTAAATTAAAAATTTTTTTTTAATGATATTTAATTTTTTTAATTCATAATTTAAAATTTTCTAAATATTAGGTATGTATGTATGTATATATTTTGTATTTACATTATGTATACATGTATCTACACAATAATTTCTATCTATATACAATGTGTATATGTATATATTCAATATGAGTATATATACACATTGTATATACATTCTCGATACATTATGTATGTATTTTGTATATTGTAATACACAATAATTATATTATGTGTATATATGGATACACATAGCAATTAGCACTCCTATGTTTTGTATAATATATTGATATAATGATGCCATCATGCTTAGCACTTGCTACCTACACACACTATCCAAGGAACATGGCCTACAGGGGTCTAGGGTCTAGGGCCTGGGCCATTGTTATGTGGACTAGGTGCCATGGCCAGGCCCTGACAAGGGCATGCATGGCTCTCCTGATTCAAACCCTAGCTATTTTGGGTTTGGCACGTGCTGGGCTAGGCAATAACCATTCTCATCACAATTGTTTGCAAAGATTTTAATGAGAATTATCTAGAGTATCTTAATTTCTTTTTGCTTTTAAGTTTGAGGTGATGAATATATATAATATTCATTATATTTATTGCACTATTTTAATTTATGTATTTTTTATTTTACTTGTATCTAGTCTAGGCAGTGTAGTGCTTTATATTGATGGCATGCTCAAAACACTTTTACTTTTGTTCTTTAAAAAAACATCAGGTGTCTTGGGGTAGTCTCCAACATGTTAGCTAAAATATGGTGGTGGTGGTGGCAGTATCACTTTTATTTCCCCCACTTTGATATCATGTTCAATAATATAAATACATGCGTTTCGGTGCCTCATTCCATATGAAACCAAACCTGTGAAAGAGACCGAGTACAATGCCACACATAAGAAAAAATACATGATGAAAATTTATCTTCGAGAGCATGTTAGATTTATAAAATAGAAAGCATGTTATGATTGAATTAGCATCATGGTCATTGGAGATTGTATTATTTTGTTTTGACACGTGTTATTTTTTTGTTTTTTTTGGAAGATAAAAATTCTATTTGTCTGAGCATTTACTATTTTGATTTTCACAGGGCAACTATTTTTATTTTCTATTTGTCAATTAGTTTTTGTAAAGTCTGAAGCCCATGCAATTTGTTAATGATACAAGGTTTCTACTTACCATGCATAGTTGGATGTTCTGGCAGTGTAATACTTTGCCTCATGTGCTAGCTCTTGTGGTGTGCTGATCTTTCTTTTCAGAGTCATGTGGTGCATGGCAAGCATTGTATATGTACATACACCGAGTATATAAGTATGAATGTACTTGGTATATACGTACATATATACTGAGTATATACGTAGGTATATACTGAGTATGTACATAAGTGGGTGCATAAATTTATTTGTAGACATGTATATATTGTCATATATACACACCTATTTACACACAGACAAACTTTTGAATATATAATTGCCGGGCTAGTCTGGACATCATTGTGCATTGCTGACTGATGCAGGTAATAAAAGTAATGGATATTAGTCTTTTCCTAAAGCTTTGGTATGATATTTCTGGTCTAGGCTCGCCAGGAAGATAAATGTTTGTATTAAAAATCTAAGTAATTGTATTGATATGCAATTATCACATGGTACAAAGTAAACGTATGAGTAAATAAGCTTTTTTGCTCTAGATTTTGCAATGATTGGTTCTAATTGTACTAGGTCTTAGAATGATGATGATGATGATGCTTGTGTAATGTCAAGTAATTCTGGTCCAGGAAAAATATCATGTCTTATTTTGGGAGAAGTAGCTCGCCGCCTCATCAAAAACTCGCTCAATCTCAAGTTAATCAATCAAGCATCATCGCTCGGCATACTTTTATTATAAGCAATGGAAATAGCGGTAGTGGTGGCGACGGCAGTGGTGGCAGTGACTACAGCAACTGTAGTGGTGGTGGCGGCGACAGCAATGGCAGTAGTGGTGGTAGCAATGGTAGTAGTGGTGGTAGCAATGGCAATAATGGCAGTAGTGGCAACTACAGCGGCCACAGTGGTAGCGACAGTAGTGGCAGCGACGGCGGCCACATCAGTGACAGCAGTAGCAGTGGTGGTAGTGGCCACAGTAGTGGCAACAGCAACAACACCAATAAATGCGGTATATACGTACGTATATAGTCAGTATATACGTACATATAATAGTGTATCTTTTTTTGTACATATATACTGAGTATATATGTACTCAATATATATGTACACATAATACTATAGTTTATATGTACATATACTATAGTAATATAAGTACGAGTAAAATGCTACTATATATGTACAAATTTAATGTAGTAATATATTTTTATGAAAACATATCTTTTTATTTATTTATTTTGATGTGATTGAGTGATTTAAATTTCCTACAGATATGGTACCATAATGTTATTCATAGGAAGTTTGTATAAGTGAAGGGAATTTTTACTAGACATGACACACCATGACTCAAATAGATTATTCACAGCAGAAAGTTAGTGATCGGAGGAGCAAAGTGAGTGAAATCAACGTCAATGCATGGATAGATTATACTATATGCATTATCAATAGATACATTGATGAATAAGATATAATAAAATTTTGTTATTTTTTAATTTTAATTATGTAAAATATTGAATTATAATAAATTATTAAATGATTTTATTTTTTGTTTATTATAATTTATTATTTATAGTTTCTTTTTTATTCATTTTGTATAAAAATATTAAATTTTTTAATTAAAATATTTTAAAATAAATTAAATTTTGAAATTAAAATTTCTAGGGAAAATTCCCTAGAAAATTTAGCAAATTTTTTCTAGCTAAATCTGCTAGGGAAAATTCCCTTGCTATATTAGCTAAAAAAAATTTCCTAGCTAATTATATATATATATATATCACTCTAGGAAAATTTCGTCACTAAATCAGTCGCTATATTCCGAATGAAATTAGCAAGGAACATTTTGTAGTTAATCCATCACTATATTCATATTGTAATTAGCTAGTAAAATTCTGTCACTAAATCAGTCGCTAAATTCACCACTTTTCTTTGTGTGAAATTTACTTGGCTATTCCATCACTAATCCATCGCACTTTAGCTAGGGATTGATCCCTAGCTAAATTTCCCTAGCTAAATTTTACAAGCTAAATAAACATTTTTTTGTAGTTTCTATTTGTCTATCTATCTGTCTATCTATCTATATATCTATATTTTTTGATATATATTTATATATCAATCTAACTATTTATCTATCTATATATCTATTTATTTGTCTATCTATATGTATATCCATTTATCTATATATCTGTCAATCTATTTGTGTATCTATATGTCTATCTTATCTATATATCTATTTGTCTATTTATCTGTATATCTATCTAACTATTTATCTATCTATCTCTATCTCTATCTATCTTTCTATCTATATATTTATTTATTAATCTATCTATCTATTCAGTTATCTATATGTATATCAAATAATCTATCTATCTATTTATATATCTAACAATCTATCTATCTATGTACCTATCTATCTATATGTTGATCTATCAAAATATATTTCTATCTATTTTTTAGATTATCTATATATCAATCTTTCTATCTGTTTGTCTAACTATCTATAAATCTATCTGTCTATATAACTATCTAATTATCTTTCTAACTAACTATCTATCTATTTATCTATCTATAACTATTTGTATATCTATCTGTCATTCTATATCACTGCATATCTATTTATGTATATACCTATCATTTATATATCTATCTCTGTGATTATTAATCTGTGTTATCTATCTGTATATCAATCTATCTATCTATTTGTCTAACAATTTATCAATATATCATCTATCGATCTTTCTTTATATTTTTTGTCTATTTATCTATTTATCTATCTGACTATCTATCTGTCTATTTTTATCTATCTATCTCTGTGATTATTAATCTCTGTTATCTATCTGTATATCAATCAATCAATCTATTTGTCTATCAATCTATCAATCTATCAATATATCATATATCGATCTTTCTTTATATTTTTTGTCTATTTATCTATTTATCTATCTGACTATCTATCTGTCTATTTTTATCTATCTATCTATCTATCTCTGTGATTATTAATCTGTGTTGTCTATCTGTATATCAATCTATCTATCTATTTGTCTATAAATCTATTAATATATCATCTATCGATCTTTCTTTATATTTTTTGTCTATTTATCTGTTTATCTATCTGACTATCTAACTGTCTATTTTTATGTCTATCTATCTGTCTGTCTGTCTGTCTTGTAATCTATTTATTTTGCTATCTATCATCTATATATTTATCTATCTATTTATCTATCTATTTATCAATCTATTTATCTATCTATATGTATTTCTTTATGTATATCTATCTGTATATCAATCTATCTATTTATCTATCTATAAATATATATATCTATCTAGAGATCTATCTATATATGTGTCTATCTATTTGTAACTATGTATTTAGCAATATATATATATATATATATCTATCTATCTATCTAACAATTGGTATACCTATATGTCAATCAATCTATCTATCTATTTGTCTCTCTTTCTATTTGTCTATTTGTCTATCTATCTATTAATATATCTATCTGACTATCTATCTATAGATCAATCAATCAATCTTTCAATTTATTTTTTATCTATCTTTCTAACTATTTAACTGATTATATGTCTATTTGTCTATCTATCAATTTTTCTAATAATTTGTCTTTCATATTTGACTATCAATTTGACTATTAATTTGACTATCATTATATCAATCAATCTGTCTTGCTATATATCTATCTATTTATCTAACATCTTTCAATCTATCTTTATGTCTATCTCTATATCCATCTATCTATCTATATATCTATCTATCTATCTATTTGTCTATATATATGTAAATCCATTTGCTCTATCTAAAAATCTATCTATATATTTGGTTATCTATATGTTTATTTATTTATCTATCTTTCTATCTATCTGTTGATCTATCTATGTATCAATCAATCAATCAATCTGTCTATCTATTTGTTTATCTATCTATCTATCTATCTATCTGCCTTTCTATTTAATTATATGTCTATCTATTTGTTTATCTAACTATCTATCTCTCTATATATTTGTTTATCTATTTGTCTATCTATCTATCTATTTATCTATTTGTCTATATATTTATCTATCTATTTATTTATTTGTCTATCTATATGTATATTCATCTATCTATTAATCTATTTGAATATCTATATGTCTATCTATCTATAAATCTATTTATTAATCTATCTATATATCTATCTATCTATATATTTGTCTATCTATCTATCAATATATCAATCAATCTATCTATTTTTTATCTTGTCTCTCTATATATTTATATGTATATCTATTTCACTATATATCTATCTATCAGTCCATTTATCTATCTATCTGTATATATATATCTATATCTATCTATCTATCTATCTATTTGACTATCTATCTATCATTATAAATGGTTATCTATGTGTCAATCTACATGTCTATCTATCTTTTAATCTATCTATCTATATTTATATATATCTCTCTCTCTATATGTTTGTCTATCTATATATTTATCTATCTATATTACTTTTAATCTGTGTATCTATCTATCATTATATATCTATCTATCTATCTATTTGTCTAGCTATCTGCTTATCTATCAGCCTATCTACTTACCTATCTATCTATCTATTGATTTATTTGTATCACTATATATCTATATATTTGCTTATCTATTTGACTATATATCTAGCAGCCATATATATGTATATCTATTTGTCTGTCAATATTTCTAGCTATTTGTCTATCTATATGTCTATCTATATGTATATCTAACTATCTATATATTTGTCTTTAAATCTATCAATCAATCTGTCTATCTCTCTATATATCTATATGTCTATCTATCTATTTTTCTATTTGTCAATTTATTTGTCTATCTATCTATTTATCAGTTTATCTATTTCTCTATTTATTTGTCTATCCATGAATCTATCTATCTATCTATCTATCTATCAATCTGTCTATCAATCTGACTATCAATTTATCAATCTATCCTTTAATTTGTGTATCAATCTATCAATTAATCTATCTACCTATATATCTATCAATCTAATAATGAAGATGTCTATCAATCTGTCTCTCAATTTGATTATCTATTTATCTATCTATTTGTCTAATTTTCTTTCTATCTATTTATCTATTTGTCTATCTATTTAACCATCAATCTATTTGTCTATCTATTCATATATCTTACTGTATATATATATATATATATATATATATATATATCTCTATCTATTCATCTATCTATCTATTGATCTATCTATATATGTGTTTATCAATCTGTCTAATTATTTGTCTATCTATCTACTAATCTATAAATCTTTTTATTAATCTAACTATTTGTCTATCAATGAGTCTATCTATATTTTTATCTATCTATCTATCTATTTGTCTATTTATAAGTTAATATATCTATCTAAATACATTTCAATTGATATCTCTTTAAAACTATCTATCTTTTTGTCAATATATCTATCTAACCAGCAATCTATCTATTTATATTTCTTTTTGTCTATCTATCTATCTATATATCTATTTATTTATATATCTATCTATCTCTCTAACTATCTAAAAATCTATCTTTCTTACATCTCTCTATCTATTTGATTAACTATATGTCTTTATACCTGTCTATGAATTTGTCTATCTATATATCAATCTATTTTCTTTCTATGTGCCTATATATTTGTCTATCTATATTCTATCTAAAAATCTATCTATCTATGTGTCTCTCTTTCTGTTTATCTATTTATATAGTTAATTGTTTATCAATTTGTCTATCCATCTATCGATATATATATCAATCTATTTGTATATCTTTCGATCATGTATTAGTCTACCTATTTTTCTATCTATATGTCTATCTATCTGTCTATCGATCTGTCTATATATTTGTCTTTTTATAAGTCTATCTATCTTTCTATCTATATGACTCTCTATCTGTATATCTGTCTATATATCTAACTGTATATCTGTCTATATATCTATCTGTCAATTTATCTATTTATTTATCTATATATCTATCTGATATTGATGTACCTATCTATTTGTCTATATATCTATATATGTATCTTTCTATCTATTGTTCTATCTATCTATCTATCTATCTGCAAATTTATATTTCATTATATATCTCTCTTTATTTATCTATCTATATATTTATCTATCTATCTATTTATTTATTTTACTATTTGTCTATCTATCTTTGTGTCTTTCAATCATTATAACTATCTGTCTATATATTTATTTATATATCAATCATTCTATCTATTTGACATCTATTTGTCAATCAATATGTATATTTATCTATCTATCTATTTGTCTATTTATCTATTTGTATATCAATCTATCTATAAATTTGTCTATCTACCTATCTAACTACCAAAATATCTATCTCCCTATCTATCTGTCTTTCTATTTATCTATCTCTTTATATATATCAGTCTGTCTATCTATCTATCTATTTATCTGTCTATCTGTTCATCTCTCTATTTTTCTATATTTCTATCTATTTGTCTATCTATTTATCTATCTGTTTATCTGTATATCTATCTATCTACCTGTTTGTTTGTTTGTCTATCTATCTATCTATTTATTTGTCTATCTATCTTTCTATAAATCTATCTATCTATCAATCTATCCATCATTCTATCTATAAATATTTCTTTCAAATTATATATCAATCAATCAATAAATCTAATTATCAATGTCTATCAATCTGTCTATCAATCTATCTATCTATTAATTTATCTATTTATTTGTCCATATATCTTTTGATCTACCAGTCTATATATTATTCTATCTATTAATATATCTATCTATCTTTATATTTTTCTATATATATATCGATCAATCTATATATGTGTCTATATATTTGTCTATGTAACTCACTATCTATCTATCTATCTGTCAATCTATTTGTCTATCTATCTATCTAAATATTTTTTTTATCTATCTGTTTATCTATATATATATATATATCTATTTATCTATCTTTATATTTGTCTATATATATATATTTATCTATTTATGTATCCTTCTATCTATCAAATTATATATCTATCTATCTATTAAACTACCTATCTATCAATCTACCCATCTATATGTCATCTATTTGTTTATCTATATATTTGTCTATTTATATATTTATCTATATATCTATCTGCCTATGTTATATTTATATATCTGTATTTTATTCTATCTATCTATTTTTCTATCAATTTGTCTTTCTATCTATCTTTCTATTTTCTATCTATCTATATGTCATTATATCTCTCTATCTATCTGTCTATCTTTCAAACTATTTATGTACCTATCTATTTATCTATTTATTTATTTATCTATCATTATGTCTATCTATTTATCTATATATCTTTGAATATATTTATTGAACTATTCATTTATTTGTCTATCTATATGTCTATCTATCTATCTATCTATTTTTTTATTTTTCTGTCTATCTATTTTTGTATTTATCTATCTATCTATTTGTCTATCTTTCTGTTTAACTACCTATCTTTTGATATGCCTATCTATTTATCTATTAATCTATTTATCTACCAATCTATTATTCTATCAATTTATATTTCTACATGTCTATCTATCTATCTATTTATCTATTTGTCTATCTTTTTGTCTATCCATCTATCTATCTATCTATCTATTTGTTAATCTAAGTAATTATCTTTTAATTTATCCATTTATCAATATTTCAATCTATCTATTTTTCTTTTGATTTGTAATCTATATATCTATCTATATGTCTATCAATCTATATGTCTATGTATCTATATGTCTATCTATCTATATGTCTATCTATCTATATGTCTATCTATCTATATGTCTATCTATCTATATGTCTATCTATCTATCTATCTATATGTCTATATATATATATATATAGCTATATATCTATCTATTTGTCTGTCAATCTATTTCTTTATTAGTCTATCTATCTATCGATCTATCGAAATATCTTTTTATCCATCTGTTTGTCTTTATTTCAATCTATTTATTTGACTTTCTATTTTGTCTATTTAGCTGTCTATCTAATTATATATTTAATTCTCTATCTATCTATTTATCTATCTTTCTATATTTTTTCTATCTATCTATTTGTCTATCTATGTGTCTATGTATTTGTGTATTTATATATTCGTCTATCTATCTGTCTAACAATATGTCAATCTATCTATGTATTTATCTGTCTATAAATCTATATATTTATCTATTTGTTAATCAATCAATCTATCTATCTCTCTATAAATATTTCTATCAATATATATATATCAATCTAAATATTAATCTATCTATCAATCTTTGAATCAATGCATCTATCTATATATCTAACTATCAATATTTCTATCAATTTATCTTTCAATCAATTTATTTTTCACTTTATCCATATATCATTCTTTATATATTTGTAACTGTCTATCTATCTATTTATTTGTCTATCTATCTATTTTTCTATCTATATTTTTGTCTATCTATCTATCTTTCTATCTAGTTATTTCTCTGTCTATCTATCTATCTTTTTGTCTATTTATCTATCTGTCTATATATTTGTCTATCGATCTATCTATATATCTATCTATCTATTTATATATTTGTCTATCTAAATGTCAATTTAATTAACTATATATCTATCTCTCAATAAATCTATCTAGCTATCTATTTGTCTATCTCTCTATCTATCTATAAATTTGTCTATCTTTTTGTCGATCTATCTATCTATTTATTTTTCAATCTATATGTCATTCTATCTGTATATCATTTTTTCTATCTAACTAACAATCTATCTGTCTATCTTTCTATCTATCTATCTATCTGTCTATCTATCTATATATCTATTTATCTGTCTATCTATCTATCTATCTGCCTATCTATCTGTCTATCTAGATGTGTGTGTGTGTGTGTGTGTGTATCTATATGTCTATCTTTTTATTTTTTTATCTATCTATCTATATCTATTTATATATATATCTATCTATCTATTTATCTGTCTGCCTATCTATCTATCTATTTGACTATCAATCTATCTATTCTTCTATCTATCAAAATGTTTATCAATCAATTAATCTATTTGTCTACCTATCTCTTTATATATTTGAATAACTTTTTATCTATCTATTTATCTATCTATTTATGTATCTATATGTCTATTTATCTATCTGTCTGTCTGTCTGTTTATCTATCTATCCATCTATATATCTATTAATATATATTTAAATCTATCTATCTATATTTCTTTCTTTCTGTCTATCTTTCGATTTATGTATCAATTTATCTGTATGTTTGTTGATCAATCTATCTCTTTATCAATTATCATTCTTTCTATATGTCTATTTGTGTGACGATCTATATATCTTTCTATCTATCTAAGTATCTATCTATCTATCTGGGTATCTATGTATCTATTTATTTATCTCTCTATCATGTTATCTAACTATCTATATATCTTTCTAATTGTATATCAATCTATCTCTCTCTTGGTTTATATATCTATCAATCTATATGTCTATCTAAATGTTTACCCATTTTTTTATATATCTATCTCTATATCTTTTTGTTTATCTATTTATTTAGCTATTTTTCTATCTATCTATCTATCTGTCTTTCTATCTTTCTGGTATCCTATTTGTCTAATATTATATCTATCTATATATCGAACTATATGTCTATCTATCTATGTATCTATCTATCTAATTGTCTATTTATCTAAAAATATATTTCTCTATCAATGTATCTATATATGTATGTTTCTTTATTTCTATTTATCTATCGGTTTATCTATCTGTATAACTATCTATTTATCTATTTATCTATCTTTCATTCTTTTTATTTAACTCTCTATCTATCTATTTTTTATCTATTTATCTATCTCTCTATCTATATGTCTATTATATGTTTATCTATCTATCTATCTGTATATCTAACTATTTAACTCTCAATCAGTATATCTTTCTATCTATATATCTATCTGTCTATCTTTTTATCTGGCTATCTATCTAACAATCTAATGATCTATTTTGTATCTATCTATCTTTCTATCTATCCAACTATCTATCTATCTATCTATTTGTTTATCTGTTTATCTATCTGTATATCTCTCTATATATATGTCTATCTGTCTATATATCTTTCTAAAATTCTATCTGTCTAGATTTCTATCTATAATTATATCTATAATTATATCTATAATTCTATCTACCTATTTGTCTATCTATCTCACTATCTTTATATCATTCTATTTGTCTATCTATATGTCTATCTATTTTTATATATAACTATCAATCATTATCTTTTTCTATTTATATCTATTTATATATCTATCTATTTTTCTGTCAATTTATTAATCTATAAATATGTCAACTATATTGTTATTAATCTGACCATTTATCTATCTATCTATCTGCATATCTATATGCCTATCTATCTATCAACCTATTTATATATCTGTCAATCTATCTATTTATCTATCTATTATCTATTTATTTATTTATCTATTTTTCTATTTATCTATATATCTATCTGATAATATGTATATCTTTCTATCTATTTATCTGTCTATTAATCTATGTATCAATCTGCATATTTTACTGCATATCTTTCTTTGTATCTTGCTATTTCTCTATTAATTAGACTTTGTGTCTCTCTATAAATTTTTCTATCTATTAGTCATTCTATCTATCATGGTTTTGTCTATTTGTTAGTCTATTTATATATCTATCTAAGTATATGTCTGTGTTTTTGTTTCTCTCTGTATCTATCTATATAATTATATATCAGCCAATCTTTTTATCTATCTTTCTATCTGTTCGTCAATATATATATCTATCTATATGTCTATCTATCATTCTATATATCAATTTATCTTTTTAGATATTTGTATATCTATCTTTCTATCTATAGATCTATTTGTCAATCTATCAAAGTATCTAACTATGTATCAATCAATCTATTTTTCTGTCTATCTATATATCTATCTAGATATCTATCTATTTGTATATCTATTTATATCTATATCTATCTATATGTGTATCTATCTATCTATATCTCTATCAATCTCTCTATATATCTGTCTATCTATCTATTTCTCTATCTATCTATATGTCTATCTTTCTATATATATATATATATATATATATATATATATATATATATATATATATATATATATATATATATATCTATTTGTCTATCTATCTGCATATAAATATATATATATATATATATATACAT
Source organism: Sapria himalayana (assembly GCA_029783825.1). Classification (NCBI taxonomy): domain Eukaryota; kingdom Viridiplantae; phylum Streptophyta; class Magnoliopsida; order Malpighiales; family Rafflesiaceae; genus Sapria; species Sapria himalayana. The sequence continues at coordinate 31,881 of JAREIK010000038.1, forward strand.
ATATATCTGTCTGTCTTATTTAACTATTTATTTATTTATCTATATGTTTATCTATTTTTCTATCTATGTATCTATCTCTCTTTCTAACTATCTATATATCTATCTGTCTATATATCTATGAAACTATCTATCTATATTTCTTTCAATCAATCAATCAATCAATCTTTCTATAAGTCTATCTATATATCTATTAGTCTATCTATTTGTCTACATTTATGTCTATCAATCTGTCTATATTTCTATCTATCTTTTTGTATATCTATTTGTCTATATATTTGTATATCTATCTATCTAACTTTTTGACTTTCTATTGGTCTATCTTTATATCTATCTATCTATATATAAATTTATCTATCTTTATATCTATCTATCTATCTATCTATCTAAATATCAATATGTTTATTAATCTTTATATCAATCTATCTATACATATGTCTATCTATCTATGTATCTATCTATTTTTCTATCTATCTAAATATCTTTCTATATATATATATCTAACTAACTAATTATCTGTCTGTCTGTCTATCTCTCTATCTATAAAACTCTCTGTCTATCTATCTTTATTTCTATCTATCTATATATCTTTTTTCAATCTATCATTCTATCTATCTGTCTATCTATTATTCTATTTATCTGTCTACAAATCTATCTATCTACTTGTATCTCTACCTATCTATATATCTATCTGTCTATCTATATGTATTTCTATCTATCTATCCTTCTATTTATCTGTCTATCTAGCTATTTGTGTCTATCTATTTATCTATCTATCTATCTTAGTATGTTTCTATCTTTCTTTCTATTAATCTGTCTTATTTCTATAAATCTATCTGTCTATCTATTTGTCTATGTAACTGTCTATCAATCTATTTATCTATATATCTAGTATTCTATCTTTTTATCTCTATATCTATCTATGTATCTATCTATTTATGTATCTATGTGTCTGTCTACCTATCTTTCTATCTATTTATCTATATATCTCTATTTATATCAATATGAAAATCTATCTTTCTATCAATTTAACTATCAATCTATTTATCCATCTATCTATCTATGTATCTATCTATCTTTCTTTCGATCTATCTATCTATCTTTATATATACCTATCTATCTATTTATCTATCTAACTATCTATCTATTTGTCAATCAATGTCTTTTTATTTATATATCTTTCTTTTGATCTATCTTTCTATCTATATGTCTATCTATCATACTTTTTTTTGTCTATCTATTTGTATGTCTATTTGTCTATATATCTATCTATTTATCATTCTGACTGTCTATATATCTATCTATCTTTCTATCTATCTTTCTATCTATCTATTTGTATTATTTTTATCTATCAATTTGTTTTTCTATATATCTATCTTTCTATCTAACTATCTATCTATACATCATTCTATCTTTCTATCTGTATATCTATCTGTCTATCATTCTATTTAAGTATAAATCTGTTTATCTATCTATCTATTTATCTATCTCTCTATCTATATATATACACATCAATCTTTTTATCGATCTATATATAAATCTGTCATTCAATCTTTCTATGAATCTAAATATCAATTTTTCTATCAATCTATCTATCCATCTTTATATCTATCTATCTATTTATCTTAAATCAATCAATGAATCTGTTTATCTATTTATCTATATATCTATCTTTATATCTATGTATTTGTCTGTCAAGCTATCTAACTTTTAGTGTATTAATCTACCAACCTGTATATCTATCTATATGTTAGCCTTTCTATCAGTCTATCTGTCTATCTATCAAACAATTAATCAATCTCTCTATCTATCTATATGTATGTCTATCTATCATCTGTCTATTAATTTATCATTCAATCGGTCTATTTATCTGTATATCTATCTATCTTTATTTTATTCTTTCTATCTTTCTATTTGTCTATCAATTTATCTATCTGTCTTTCTATCAATATTTTTATTTGTCTATTTGTCAGTCTATCTATCTATATATCTATATGCCTGTCTATCTATCAATTAATCAATCAATCAATCTATCTATCGATCTATCTAATGATCAATTTATCTATATATCTATTTGTCTATCTATATGTCTATCTATTTGTTTATCTATCTATTTGTCTATTTACCTATCAATCACTCAATCTATCTATATATTATTTATCTATCTATCTTTCTATCTATCTGTCTATATCTTTCAGTCTAAATCTATATATATATATATATATATATATATATATATATATATATATATATATATATATATATATATATCTATCTATCTATCTATCTATCTCTCTATATTTCTGTCAATCAATCAATCTTTCTATTGATATATCTATCTATCTATTTATCCTACTATATGTCTATCTATCTTTGTAATTATCAATCTATCAATCTATTTGTCTATCTTTCTATCCCCCTAGATACCTATTTATGATTATATTTTTCTATCTATCTATATATATATCTATTTTTTAATCTGTCTATCTATCAATATATCTATATATGTATATGTTTATCTATCTATCTAAGTATTTATTTGTCTCTTTATATGTCTATCTATATTTATCCTCTGCCTACCTATCTATCGCCAAATATTTATTTTATTCTATATGTCTATCTATCTATCTAACTAAATGTCTATCTATGTTTCTATATAATTATATATATAACTAACTATCTATCTATCTATATATTGTCTAACTATCAATCTATTTGTTTATATATCTATCTTTTTATCAGTCTATCTATATGCCTATCTAACTATTTGTCTATATGTCTATCTATTATACTATCTATCGTTCAATCTATTTTGTGGTCTTTCTATCTATATATATTTCGATATATTTTTCTATTTATCTATTTTTCTATCTATTTGTATACCGATCTATCTAACTATTAGTCTTTCTATCTTTCTTCTATCTATCTATCTAACTATCTTTTTATCTATCTATCTATCTATTTATATATTTATCTTATATCAATCTGTCTATTTATCTATTTATCAATATGTCTATCAATCTATACATTCATCAGTCTATCTATCTATCAATGTATCTATTTTCTAACTTTCTATCTATATATCTTTCTATCTATCTTTATATAGATATAACTATCTTTCTAACTATCTTTCTATCTAACTGTCTATCTATTTCTCTATGTATTTATATATTTATCAATCTATATGTTTTTATAACTCTCTATTTATCTATCTATTGATCTATCTTTCTTTCTATCTTTCTATTTATCTGTATATCTATCTATATATTTGTTTATCTAATTGTTTATTTTTCTTTCTATATATATATATATATATCTATCTATCTATCAATCTTTGTGTTTGTCTATCATTCTATATTTCTATCTATCTAACTATCTATCTATTTCTCTATCTATCTAACATTCTATATATATATATATATATATATATATCTGTCTATCAATCTATTTATTTATCTATCTATCTATTAATCTATCTATCTATATTTATATTAATGTATCTATCTATATATCTATTTGTTTTTATATCTTTTTATCTATCTGTCAATTTCTTTTTTTATCTATCTATTTGTTTATCTTTGTGTCTATGTATCTGTCTATCAATTCATCAATCTATCTATCTAATAATCTATCGATTTACATATATATATATATATATATATATATATATATATATATATATATATATCTGTCTATCTATCAATCTATCTATCTATATATGTATGAATCTATCTATCTATCTATTTATCAATTTGTATATCAATTTGTATATCAATCTTTCTATAAATCCATCAATAAATATATCTGTCTATCTGTCTATCTGTCTATCAATATTATGATCTATTTATCTATCAATCTCTCTATTTTTATATCAATCTATATATCATTCTTTCTATATTTGTAACTTTTTTTATACATCTATTTTCTATTTGTCTATCAATCTTTATATTTATCTTTTTATCTATTTATTTGTCTATCTGTCTATCTATCTATATATATGTATATCTATCTTTCTATCTATCGATCTATCTATTTGTATATAAATGTGTCAATCAATTTGTCTATCTATCTGTATATTTATCTCTCTATCTATCTGTATATCTATCTATCTATCTATATGTCTATCCATTTCTCTATCTATCTATTGAACTATATGTCTATCTATCTAAATATCTATCTCTAACTATATGTATAATTATCTATCTATATCTCTAACTATCCATCTCTCTAACTATCTATCTATCTATATATATGTATAACTATTTGTCTATCAAGATGTCCATCTATTTGTCTATATATCTGTATATCTCTCTATTTAGCTATATATCTATCTATTTATCTGTACATCTGTATAGCTATTTGTAAATCTATCTATTTATCTGTCTAACTATTTGTCTATCAATATGTCCATCTATTTGTCTATCTATCAGTCTATCCTTCTATCTATCTATATGTATATCTATCTATCTATCTGTAAATCTACATATCTATCAGTAAATCTATCTATTTATCTATCTATTTATCATTTTATTTATTTATCTATCTATCTATATATCTATCTATCTATGTATCTCTCAAATAATCTAAATATCAGTCGATCTATTTGTCTATTAACCTATCTATAAATCTATCTATTAATCTGTATATATCATTTTCTATCTTTCTTTCTATCTTAATTTTTATCGGTCAATTTATCTATGTGCCTGTATATCAATATGTCTGTCTGGCTATCCATAAATATTTTATCAGCCTGCCTGTATATCTATTTGTCTGTCTATCTATTTATCTATTTATCTTTCTATCTATCTATGTTTCAATCTATCTATATGTCTATTTGTTTGTGTATCAATTTATCTATCTGTCTATCTACCTTTCTTTATATTTGTCTATCTATCTGTATATCTATCTATCTACCTATATGTCTATCTATATGTCTATCTATCAGTCTAACTTTCTATCTATCTATTTATCTATCTATCACCCTATTTATCTGTTTATGTGTCTATATAAATATATAAATATATATATATATATATCTATCTATTTGTTTGTTTGTCTGTCTGTCTATCTATTATCATATCTATTTGTCTATCTATTTATCTACATATCTGTCTACCTATCTATTTATCTATATGTATCTATATCTATATGTCTGTCTTTTTGCCTTTCTATCTTTCTATCTATCTATATGTCTATCGATCTATTTATCTATCTATATCACTATATGTCTATTTATCTATGTATCTATCTATATATCTACTTATCTATCTTTATGCCCATCTATCTATATATCTATATATCTATATATCTATATATCTATCTATTTACCTATCTATCTATCTGTCTATTTGTCTATCTTTCTATATATCTATTTGTTTGTCTATCTATCAGTCTATCTATATTTGTATCTATATCTCTATTATCTATCTATTTATTAGTCTATCTATATATCTATCTATCTTTGTATCTTGTGTCTATCTATCTATCTATCTATCTATCTATCAGCTTATTTATTTATATATCAATCTATCTAACTAAATATCTATCTATCTATCTATAATTTTATTTATCTATCTATCTATCTATTGATCTATTTGTCTATCTATCTGTCTATCTATCTATCTGGCAGTATATATATCTGTCTCTCTATTTATCTATCTAGCTATCTATCTATCTAATTGTCTATCTATCTATCTATCGAACTATTTTTCTATGTATTTATCTATCTGTCTTTCTAATTATCTCTGTATCTTTTTGTCTATTTATTGATCTTTCATATTTTCAATCAATCACTCAATCAATTTATCTATCTATTTATCTATCAATATGTCTATCAAACAGTATATTAATGTATCAATCTATCTATCCATTTGTCTATCTATCTATCTATGTATTTGTCTATCTATCTTTCTATCAATAAATTCATCTATATGCCTATCTATTTGTATATCTATCAATCTATCTTTCTGTCTCTCTATCTGTCTACATATATATCTATCTATCTACCTATTAATCTACTTGTCTATTTGTCTGTCTATCAATCAATCAATCTATCTATCTATCTATCTATCTGGCTCTCTATTTGTCTATATATCTATCTATTTATATTATGTCTACTTAGCTGCCTATCTATCTTTCTATATATATGACTATCTATTGGCTTATCTATATATATATATATTTATCTCTTTATCTATTTATTTATCTATCTATCTATCAATCAATCAATCAATCTATTTATTTATATATCATTTAGTCTTTCTTTTTTTCTTTCTTTCTATTTATCTATCAATTTTTCTATGTGCCTATCTATCAATCTATTTGTTTATCTATTTGTCAATCTTTCTATCTGTTTGTCTGTAAGTTTATCTGTTTATCTTTCTATCTATATATATATAACTCTCTCTCTCTCTATCTGTCTCTCTATTATTCTATCTATCTCTATTATTTGTCTGTCTATCAGTTAACTATCTATCTATCTATGTGTCTATCTTTTTGTCTATATTTTTATAGATCTATCTACCTTTCTATCTATTTATCTATCTGTCTATCTATCTATCTATCTATCTATCATTCTGTTTATCTTTTTATCCAACTATATGTCTATCTATCTATCTATCTATCTACTTGTCTATCTATCTATTTATCTATTTATTTATCTATCTACTTGTCTATCTAACTATTTATCTTTTTTTTTAAATTTTGTTTTATTATTATTAGAGCCCTCTCTTTCGGCGGAGGAATTCCGTTTTTACAACCTACATCTACCCTTATCCCTTTTACATCCATTTCAAAACAAAACAAAAAAACAAAGAACAAGTAACAATTTAAAATGATCTAGAAGCTATAGATTTGAAATTGCTGGAATTTGGGCATATGTGAGGTTCCGTACTAGAAGCTTGACACTTGATCCTTAGACCTTTTAGCTTTTCCTGAGAGAAGCTACCTTCTTTTAGCTTGTGAGGTTCTGAATATGGATATATGTGAGATTTCAAATCTACATCATCCCCTGAGATAAGTTTATTAAATCCTCCAGCCCTTTTAGCTTTTCCTTTTCTTCGAGCCTTACTTGGAGTGGGATCCTTTGGCGCCTACTAGGCTGTCAATTAGTGTGAAGGTATTGGCCTATCTTTATACAATCTTCCTTCAGGACCAGGAAGAGTTTTAGCCTTTCATGTCTTTACGTTCTTTTAGTAGCTTCCTTCCATGGAGTGGGATCCTTTGGCGCTTAATCAGAACTAAAAGCTTGACATATAAACAGGGTAAACCAGGGGTATAGACACTTGTTTGCTTGACTTAGAACAACTATTGAAGACTGATTTTTACAGGCAAATGAAGATAGAAATAAAGCTGTTCAAGTCAGCATAAATCCTTCTTTATAGGCCTTAAATTGGCCCATTGGTAGCTGTCTTTATATCTGCAGAAAATTCATATAGATGGGCATAACCGAGGCATAGTTAACCTTACCACAAGGAGAAACTAAGGAGCCATTTGAGCCGGTAGATGTACCTGAAAATTAGCACATCTAAACCAAAATACAACAGGATGACAAACCTCTCTATGATACCATACCTGTCTTGAGTGAGAATATGCAGTAAACTTAAAATGTATTCTCTATCTTACCCTACTGGGTTGTCAATTAGTGTGAAGGTATTGGCCTATCCTTATACAATCTTCCTTCAGGACCAGAAAGAATTTCAGCCTTTCATGCCTTTACCTGAACTTAAAAGAAAGCAATTCCAGCAATAATAACCCAACACCCGCACCCATGTCCCAACTAAGTAGTATACTTTCATGCGGTACCAAATGTTAGGAAGAGATATCCAGGTGATTTGAAACTGTTCTGATATATGGATATTCTTTTTTATCCATTTTTATAAAGCCTTTGAATTTATCTAGAAAAGACACTGCATCATATTTGTGAAATTGTTTATATTTACCTTCTTTTGCTAGATTATCAGCTAGTGTATTCACTTCTCTGTATATGTGTTTGATTGAAGCATTCAAGAGTTCTATTAAACTACTAATTTCCTCTAGCTCTTCTTCGAATTTCCACATGCTGTTTCTTTTATTCACTAGATCGACCATAATTTTAGAGTCAATCTGAATATCTAAATTTAAAATATTATCCAATTTACACACCAGTAATCCTTCCCTTAAAGCTAAAATTTCTGCATGGATTGCAGAGGAGGCTTTAATGGATCCTAAATAAGCAAGGATAAGGTTACCATTGTGGTCTCTTACCACACCTCCACCACCTGCTAAGCCTATATTTCTATCAAAACTACCGTCAGTGTTCAGAGCTAATCTACCGTTTGCTGGTTTTTCCCACTTGATTACTATAATTTTTTGTAAGGGGGGTTTTGAAACCGAGAGGTTCCAGAATTTAATGGAGTCAATATCTAAATGAGAATTATGAGTTAAAATCGGGCTAGCTTCCGAAGTGATTTTTATTTCTTTCTTAATGGCATTCCAAATATCTTCCACTACCATAGTACGTCCTTCAAATCTGCTACTATTCCTAGCCTTCCATATACACTAGATAGCGATATGGGGGATGTTATTTTTGAGCCAGGATAGTGGTCTATGATGAGTATGGGCTGAACTCCACTTGAGGAGTCTAATTCTAAGAGGGGTGGATTTATGCTTGAAGCCCATTTCCGATTCTAATCTTTTCCATATTTCTTACGCTATATTACCTTGAGAAAATAGATGATCAACCGATTCAACTGCTTGTCGGCAGCAATCACATCTAGAGGGCATTTTTATGCCCTTCATTTTTATGTTTTCATCAAGAGGAATGATATTTGAGAGCACTTTCCATGTGTTTAACTTGATTTTTTGACTATTATCGTTATTCCAGACCCAACTGAAGAGAGGTTGTTCAACCCTCTTACATCTGATTTTTTCTTTAATTGTTTTGAGTGAAAAGGTCCCATCTGCACTCAAAATCCATTTCAATCCCTTTTTGGAGGGTTTAGTTTAGAGAAATTGTCAACTATTTCTCTTTGATTAAGCATTTGGAGCCAAACTTGCGAAGCTTTTTTCTTTTTTCTTTCTCTATTTGTGTCTCCCTCTATACAATATTTAGCAATCATAAATTCAGCCCATAAACTATTATTTTTTTTGAGCCTCCACCACCTTTTGCACGCCCAGGCTTTGGCAAGATCATTTAAGTCAGCAAAGCCCAGACCTGCTTCGTGTTTAGGGTAGCAGAGGTCTTTCCATTTTTTTCCAGTGAAGCTTTCTTTTCCATTTTTGGATCCCCATAAAAATTGAGCAAATTTTTTTTCAATTCTTTTTTTATCTACCACAGGAAGATTAGTGATCATTAAATTATGCATTACTACACTTTGTAGTACATGAGTAATTAGAGTGATCCTACCACTCATGTTTAGTGTGTCAGTTTTCCAACTTGCAATTTTATTTTTGATTTTATCAATTAAAAATTCTAAATATTCTGATTTTAGTTTACCTTCATAAAGTGGACAACCAAGATATTGCATTGCTCCTTTTTGCTGGGTAAACCTGTTATGCTATTAATTTTATATGAAAAGCTTGGGGGGGCATTTTTTGCAATCATGAATTGACACTTTTTGTTATTTATTTTTTGCCCTGTTTCATCTTCTAATATTTTTAACAAGGCCATCAGATTATAGAGGGATCTAGCACTGCCATTCGTGAAAATGATCACGTCATCCGCATATGCCAGACAGCCCACAAGAGGGGTGTTTTGTGGCTGGCTATAATTACCAATTTCACTATTGAGCATTTTAGATTTGATGTTAACAATTAATAATTCTATATAAATATTAAATAGAGAGGGAGAGAGGGTGTCACCCTGTCTTAGCCCTCTAATCGGCTTGATGACTTTTCCTAATTCTCCGTTTACAAGAATTCTAATACTTGGACTTGATATGCATCTGTATATCAAGTCTATCCAGGTTTCTGAGAAGCCCATCTTTCTCATAATGAAGCATAATATGCTCCATTCTACTCTATCGAAGGCTTTAGATAAATCTAATTTTAATAAAACGTTGTGTCCTCAAGATTTAGTGCCTAATTCTTTGATCATTTCTTTTGCTAGACAGATGTTTTCCATTATTAGCATGTTTTTCATAAAACCTGATTATTCTTTGGAGATGATTTTTGGCAGGACTCCTGCTAATCTACTTTGCATTAGCTTAGCGAGAATCTTATATATGGAGTTGCACAAACTTATAGGTTTAAAATCCTCAGCCTTTTGAGGATTGGCCATTTTAGGTATGAGGACCATATACATGGAACTCCATTTCTTACCTATATCTGCACCACAGAAAACCCAAGATATATCATTTAAAAGCTCATTTTTTATGATCATCCAGCAATTTTGGTAAAATTCGTTATTCCACCCATCTGGACCCGGAGCACTGTTTGACCCCAAACTGAAAACCACAATCTTGAATTCGTCTTCATCCGGGAGCTTTGTGAGAAAGTCATTTTCTTCACTTGTGATTTTTTGTTGAATATTATTTAGAAGGTAATCTCCACTTAGTGGAGTATCACCTTTAAATAAACTTTCAAAATGATTGTCGAAGTGATTTTTAATATCAAGATCACTATCTATCCATTTATTTAAGTTGTTTTTTAAGCCTTTTATTCTGTGTTTTTGAATCTTAAGTATAGCTGTTTTCTGGAAGAACTTCGTGTTTTTGTCTCCTTCTTTTAGCCATTTTAATTTAGCTTTTTGTTTCCAAAACACTTCTTCCATGAGGAGTTTTAGCTTTAATTCAGCTTGTGCTTTGTTTAATTCTTTTCTACTATCTTTGTTATTAAGTGTGTCGAATTCTAACTCCATCTTTTCGACTTTCTGTTCTGCATCTATAATATTGTTGTTAATATTACCAAAGATATCTCTATTCCAAATTCTTAAGTGATTTTTTAATCTATATAATTTTGTATTCCAGATTTGACCGGGGTTACCTGAAGCTACCTGTGACCATGAATTTTTAACCGTGTTGAAGAATGTGTGATGTAAGCACCATGCATTTTGGAATTTGAATGTGTTTTTTATGGTTTTAGATTTTTCTACTAATATTAATAGTGGATTGTGATCCGAGCAGGATCTATTTAAGTGTTTCACTACCGTGGTCCCAAAAGCTTCCAACCATTTTACATTATATAAAACTCTATCTAATCGTGCCCATATGGTGCCTTTATCTTTCCAGTTGTTGCACCATGTATAATTAGACCCTAAGTAGTTAGCTTCCATCAACCTAGCTTATGATATGGTCTCGTTGAAGTGAGAGGTAGCTTTTTTGTTGGGGGGGTTACCCCCTATTTTCTCACAAGCTTTTCTTATTATGTTAAAGTCACCTCCTATAATCCAGGGTTTGTTTATATTAGCTATTTTTATCATATCTTTCCACAGTTCTTTCCTGCCTTCTATAGTGTATTTAGCATAAACAGCTGAAATTACCTCCTCATGGGCATTATCCAAACTAAAATTGATAATTTGGTCTGTGACTTCCAAGATGTTTATGTTAATAGAATTTTTCCAAAATAGCCAGATTTTATTGTTATTATTAGAAACTACCTTATCAAAGCCTAATATATTTTTATAGTGATCTAGTTGTTCATTACTTACTATAGACTCAGCAAGAATTATAAGTGGCGTTTTATGTATTTGGACCAATTTTTTAAGTCTTTTTATTGTTGAAGGGTTTGCAATACCCCTCGCATTCCAGTAGAGTATTCTAAACATTATGGCAAGATTTAGCCCTAGCCCTAGTGGTGTACTTTGAATCATAACTTTTATTTAAATATTTTTTTATGTTTCTAGGTTTTTTAATTGAACTTGACTCTTCTATTTTCTCATCTCTCCATAGCCTTCCTAGCTGAACGGCCATAATTTTTATTTCCTCCATGGCCCATTCTCTATTCCCCAATTTGCTTTTGAATCTACCAATATCTATGTCATCCTTTATATTTTCATTTAGCTTAGTTTCTTTCTCTTTTTTTTCTAGGTTAATATCACTCCTAGCTTCTAGCTCTTCTTCCGAGCTATTAGAAATTTCCACTGACCATTTCCTTATATTCTCTCTTTTTTTTCCAGATCTCCCTTTGCGAAATCTATTATTAATTTCTGTGATTTTTTGAATTAATTCATGTGTTTTTATGTTTTCTTCTCTAGCTACCTCATCTTTTTCACCTTCCTTAGGAGGCACATATTCCACAATCTCTAAACCAGTTCTAGTTTCATTAAGTTCATGTTCTGTCTGGTTAGGAGGCTTGATTCTATACTCCATCCCCTTCCCTTCAAATGTTCTTGAACCAGGCCACTGCTTGGTTCCTTTCTGCTTATTTTTAACAAGGCAGAGTTCAGGACTATGGCTAAGTTTGTAACAATGGGAGCAATATTGGGGAAGGTTTTCTGGAATTATTTCTTGCCAGAATCCATCCCTGTCTTTGTTTCCAATTCATATTCTATGAGGAATATGCTGCAGCAAGTTAACCTCTATGCAAACTCGAGCAATGCTCGGCCGAGACAAGGTGGCAGTGGCACCATTGAAAAGCAGAGGGGTGCCCACTGCATGCGCTATATGATATAGTGAGAACTTGTTGAAGAAGTGTATGGGAAGCATAGGGAGAAGAAACCAAACTGGTGCTAATGGGGACTCTTGTTTGGTGGAGAAGGCAGGCGTCCATCTGAAAGTGCACATGCGGTAGCCCAGAATGTAGCATTTCCTTTCAACCAAACTTTATGGAAGTCTTCTTCACTGGACAGTTGAAGAAGAATATGTTTGCCATCCAAAACACCTATCTTTGTGTGTCCATTGAGCTTCAGTGATGCATAAAAGGCTCTAATATCTTCAACATGCGGATGCCCGTGTGAAAATTTGCCTACCACAGTGAATTTTTGAGCATCCGAGAGCATAGCTATGTCATATAGCTATCTATTTATCTATCTATCTATCTATTCATCCGAGAGCATCCAAAACACCTATCTTTTAACTATTTATCTATCTATCTATCTATCTGGCTATCTATCTATTTGTTTATATATATATATATATATATATATATGTATGTATATATTTATATGTCTATTTATCTATCTATCGATCTATTTGTCTATGTATCTATCTATTTATTTGTCTATCTATATATCTATATATCTGTCTTTTTTCTAACTATCTATTTATCTATCTTCCTATTTATCTATCTATCTATCTAACTATCTATATATCTATCTTTCTATCTATCTGTCTATCTATCTTTCTATCTATTTATCTATCTATCGTTCTATTTGTATATCTCTCTTTCTATCTGTCTATCTAACTATCTATCTATTTGACAATCTCTTTATCTTTCTAACTATTTATCTATCTATATTTATATCTATTTCTATCTACACTATAAGAAAATGTCTCTTTAGTTATGAAAAATTAGCTTGGAAATAATCTCTATCTAATTAGTGAGGGATCAGCTAGGGAATAGCAATAGATGTTTTATTTTACATTGAATTACTAATTTGTGATGAATTTGAGATGGATTAGAAATAGATATTTTTTGATTTAAAATTCTCCTTAGCTAAAATTATCGTAAATTATCACGCAAAGAATGTCGGGCATTTTAACGCCTTTAGAGATGGGTTTTACCTAGCTAATTAGTTCGAGACAAAATCTCTCACTAACTAAAATTCTTATTATTTTTTTGATGATTTTATATTTAATTGCAAGGGAGTATTCCTTAAATTCTATTTTTTACAAAATATATCCATTTAGCTGGGAATTTTTCCATAGCTATTTGTGCTGGGGATAATTTTCATTTCTAATCTTTATTGATGTAATTTTTTTTATATATTATTTGTTTTAATATTTTATTTAATTTTGTATATTAAAGGTACCCATGTGATGGTCTATAGATGAGTGATCCTTAAGAGACACATTTTGCTAGTATAATTTTAAAAATAAGTTATTATAAATAAATAATTTCAAATATATATAAATATGAATAAAAATTTATATTAATAATGACTACAATAACTATTTTTATGATTATAAAATATTTAAAAATTGATACAAAATATTTTTTTGAAATATTTAATTATGATATTTAAATAATTTTGTTAAAAACATTAAATAATAAATTATAAATTATAATAACTTTTATGATATTTTATTTAATAAATCAACATACATAAATATTACTATAATAAAAAGCTAAAATAATAATTGTATACTTAAAATAAAAAAATTATAAAAATATCTAAATTAATGAATAAACAAGTAAATATTTATATTATTTAAAGTAAAAAAATATGTTTATGATTATAGGAATCTTTATAAAAAATAATACTAAAAGATTTAAAATTTTTGAAACAAAAAAAATTTCAAAAATTTCATAAAATTTAAAAGAAAATAAATTGATATTTAAAGATTAATACATATATGTTTTGATTGCATAAAAAAAAATTCGATGATTTAAAAAATAAATATCTTAGTGTGGTTATTTAATTAAAAGAACACTTCAAGTCTTTTTTTAGGGTTTTTAAAAATTATTTAAAATATTACTAAAGAAATTTTTTTGTCCTAAAAATACTTTAATTTATTTTTAGCCCCATAAACACTTTTGAAAAGTACTACCAAACTAACCCAATGTTGATTTGAATTCAAGTTTTATTTTTTGTCTCTATTAAATTTATAAGAATTAAATAATTGAGTTAGATCTTTTCTATTATCTTTTAATATTCCATTATTATTAAAATAATAAATATAATTTTTTTTATTGATCTCCTCCCTTTAAGTAATTTTTGTTATTTTATAAATTATAAATTATATCAAATAATATAAAATCTTTGTTCCTTTATAATTATGTCATATTATATTCATAAAAAATAAATTGAATTCTTAAAAATTTATAACCATAATATATATATATATATGAAATACTATATTATAATATAATATTATTTTTTTTATGAATTAATATTATAAATTTATCTATAAATTTAAAATAATATAAATGTTATAAATTTTTTATGGTTATACATTTATATAATTTAAATATGGTTAAATTAAATAATTTGTTTTTTTAATAAATGAAATAATATGAAAATTGGATTACCAATTATTAGTTTTCATGGTTATTAGTAATCTAATTTTTTTAATCATCATTTTTATAGCCATTTATAAATTTTTTTTTTGAAATTCATTTCATTAATTTAAAATTAATATTACAAAAATTAACAATTAAAATTTTATAAATTATTAACAATAAATTTATTTATTTATGAAATAATATCATTTATGGTTTGATACAAATCTATTTCATTTTTTTATTTAATTTATTTAATTTTTATAATTTTAGTTTAGTTTTATATTTTTGTCTCTTTTTTATGATATATAAACATCCATTTTTTTTATTTTAGTTTCTATGAAAAAAGGAAAATGCTAAGGCATTCAAGCTTAAACCATTTTTACTATATTTGCGAAGAGGAAGAGAGGAGAAGCAAATAGGGACTACGGGAGCAACCTACAAATTCTAGCTCTTCTTGTTACCAGGTAAGATTACCATTACTCTTCTCCTTTAGAATACTAAATACATTTCTCTACCTCTCTCAATTTGATTACCATTGGTAGATTTTGGTTTATAGAAATTATTAGGTTTTGAATTTTTTTTTCATTTTTCCCTAATTTTTCTTCTCCTTTCTCATATTTTCACATCACTTATATGATTTTGACTCTCCACCATTAATGAAACAACATACGATTAGTGTAAACTTTGTTCTTTTAGTGATTAATTTTTTAGGATTTTATGGATTTCAAATACTAAATGTATGCTTATTGTTTTCTACTTCTGTAGCTTAAGAATAAAAAAATTTGCTTAATGTATTCTACTTCAGTAACTTAAGAAAAAATAAACACAATGCTTATGGGTTCTATTTTGATTGTCTCGGAAAATATTATAAATAGATAACATTATATTTAAACTTTTATACATTTATAAAATCATATGTCATTATATATAAATGTCAATACTTTAATATATATAAATGTATTACATTATATATAAACATTGATATGTTTATATAAACATATAATGTTAAATATAAATATTTATACATATGTATAAATGTTTATAAATATTTATACAACATTTACATAAAACTATCCATTTATATTATTTTTTATATAACATTTATATAACATATAAAATGTTTATAGCTATTTGTAAACATTTATATAACATATAAATTTTTATATAAATATATAATATTTATAATGTTTATATAAATGTGATATATATATACTATTTAATTTTTATAAAAGTGTTAAATATATATATTTATATATATGTAACATTTATAAAAATATTTTAAACACAACATTATATCTAAACACTTGTATATTTATATAATCATATGCCATTATATATAAATGTTTATAATTTAATATATATGTGCAACTACGATAATAGTGATGTACAAAATGATGCTTGTATGCATCCACAATAGATTATCTTTATACTTTTATATCATATGAAGAAATGATATATCATAGAGGGATATTTTTAAGTAAATATACAAGTTGATAAATCATTTGTTATAGTAATATGATAAATCATTTGTTATCCCACAAATTGAAGTTCTGCTAAAAAATTAAACATAATTTGGATTCTCCCCAAATTTTAGTATCTACTCAAATCATATAAATGAAGTGCCAACTATTGTGCCATATTACTATGAATGACCATGCACACTGTCAACAAAAATAATACTACACAACTACAATGCCTATTGTGCAATTGAGGTGCCTACTGCCATGTAGAAACTATTATGTCACACACAACCATGCAACATCCTTTTTATGGAGTTGATACTCGTCTCACACAGTATGTGAAGGCAGTAAAGGGGTGTTACTGTAGCATGTATGCCCATGTCCCCTATGTTGGCACAATGTAAGTTCTCTGATTTTTTAGGATTTTGAACCCTTACATGCCTCAAGGTTTGTTTTCCTTAGAGTCTTGGCTTTGATACTATGCATAATTCTATGCCAAACATAAAACTTGATGAAAAACTTTTAGGAAAAAAATAACAAGCGATCCTCTCAATTAATATAATGGGCCAAAGAATTGAAGCAGTCTAGATGTTAGGTGCTTCCATCAATAATAACATAGAAATAATAAAAAAAAAGTAAAAAATACAAAAGGTATGATTATAAACAAGAATAATTAGTATTAATTAATATATTTTTTATTTTTCTACAATATTAATATGGTAAGATTAGTTAAGAATGGATTCAATAAAATTTGTGAGTAACTCATTAGTTCAAAATCCATGAACAATGAAGTGTCTCACATATTATATGGCTTTAGTTATTTGATTTGTAAGCTTTTCCTGCATTCTATTGTTGACTATTGTTAGTGATGTGTTTATATTTTACACTTATGAACTTCTACCATTTTATTGTGGAACTAACAGAACATCAGTAGCTTATTATTGACATAGGTGCTTTACCACCTCTTGTGGACCTATTGAAGAGGCACTGATATGGATCTACTTCTTGGGTAGTGAATAGAATCCTAAGATTGGCAGCTAATGTGATCACCAACATTTCCCATGAGAATAACAACATCAAAATTCATATTTGGTTGTTATTTTTAATGCAATCACTTTTTTCATTATGGACAATGCTTTTTGTTAATGAGTTATTTTTCAAGATGAATGGTGGGATACCACCTCTGGTTGAATTATTGGATTTCTATGATGCTAAAGTGCAAAGGGCATCTGTTGGGGGGTACTGAGAACCTTAGCTTTCAATAATGAAGAGGATAAAAATTAGATGATGTTCCTTATTGTGATTGATGATTTTTTATCATTTACTTTGCAATGAGAAAATAATGCATTTTATTTACTTTTAAGATTGTCGAGTGCAATGCTCTTCCCACTCTCATCTTAATGTTGTGCTAATAAAATGCTATTATACATTATGAAGTAGTTACTTTACTTAAAAATTGAGACCTCAATTATTTTTTTAGTTATCATTATTCTAAAATTTTGATCTTGGCCTTTATTTTCTTATTTGGACCAATTATTTTTGTTGTTACAGCTAGGTTGATTAAAAATTTGGTTCATTCATCTCCAAACATTAAGAAAGAAGTTCTGTCTGCTGGGGCATTGCAACTTATTATCAATTTGCTTTGGTCCTTCCATTTGAAGCATTTTGTTGAAAATTGTATTTTTATTTATTATGTAGGTGAACAAATTTTATTTCTATATCATTATCTAAAGTTACTATCTAAATTTACTTTGATTTACTATAATTTTGATATTTAAATTTGCTTTTAATAATTCTCTAAAAGGTTTTTAGGATAAATAGCTCATGTTGCCCTGAAAGCTAAAGGGAAGCTACTTTATTACTGGGATAGTTTGCAACAATTGATTCGGATTGCATGGTAAGCATATATGTTTATTTTTCCTTCATTTATTATTATTTTCAGGTTTGAAATAAATCATTATATGAGAATTTTTTAGAATACTTTTTGTCTGGATTCATGTTTTGTTTTATGTTGGAGGAAGAGGATAATCATAGTAAAAATGTGTAATCGAATATAATTTTTATGTAATCTTGTATTCATGTATTAAATAAATAATATCAAAAATATATTGTGTGCTACAATACCTTTGATAGGTCATAGATTCTACATGCTTTCACCGTTTGTCATTGATTGTGGTTGTTAGGTCTTGTATCACAGGTCTAGAGTTTTAATGAAGTGACATGGTCCTTGGGGCACTCTTATGAGCATTTTATCATGGGTATGAGTATATAACTAGTTCAACATGACATAGTCTTGTATGGCATGAGACCATGGATTTTACTGAGCCTCATTTAGTAGCCCAATTTTCCATTTCTAGTTGTTGTGTGGGCTTTCCCAATGTGCTAGTTGTGACGCATTACTCTTTCCCAAGCATATTTTGTGCTAGGGTCATGGTCAAACAATTGTGACTCGTTACCCATGACAATGTGGCATGTGTAGAGCTACTTAGGAATTAGGCATGGGTTGTTTTTGGGCACTCATGACTCATGACCTAATTAACTGACCCAATTATTTTGTGAAAATGGTTAATCCATCTCTAAGCATGTTTAATATAAATTAGAAAACAATTATACCATACAATAGTGGTTGTGTGTTGTTGTGGGTCACATAATATATATTTTTAAGATAAAAAAGTATCTATGTTTAAAAATTATTGGTATATCATTCAATACTAATTAGATGAAATTTTTGGGCCCAACCGGGCTGGCGAGCCGTGCCTGGCATGACACAGTTTCTTGGATGCTAGGCCCTGCAGGGGCCCGCATCCCATAAACTACCTGGGTTTGGGCTAGTTGGTTCGGGCCAAATTGGTCGAATTTTTACAAAATTAGGGTTTCGATGTCGTGCTGCTGTACCTCCATCACTCATCGGTCATTACCATGACCTCTCCCTATCAGGAGTCACACGATGCGTGTTCACCCTTGCTTTGCCCACATTCCTGTTATGACACGTGGGCCAAAAATCCTCAGCATGACATGATACAACTCATACCGAGGATTAGCCTGGCACGAACCAAGGCACGACACTATAATATGCTTGTGGTATGTTTCGGGCCAAGCTCAAACCGCTTGGCCCATTTGACACCTATAGATAAGATCTCTTTGATTTTTATGGGTAAGAAAATTAAGATATTAACCTCTCATAAATTATATGTTGAGTTAGAATTTTGTGTATTAGATATTCTTTTTTTATAATCTTTAAAGCTTAATTGCTTAAACTTATAAAGACATATAATAAATAAGATTAAAATCAAATAAATACTCTGCATCATAAGACATAAATTATCAAATAAATGCTCTGCATCATAAGATTAATATTTTTATTTATTTGTTTTAATTAGTCTAACCAATCTATTCTTACTGATTTTTGAGTTTTTTAGTTCTTTCCTAGTAAAACTTAACATAAATTTTAGTTAATTAAATATTATAAATAATACATTTGATCCATATAATGAATTAAATTTAGTATGTAGTTACATTAATATTAATGCACTGAATCTTATAAGAATTTTGAATTTAAAAGTAGTTGTATGAGAATAATACTAAGATTACTAATCATTTGAGAATTTCTTATATTATATGTATTTGTTGGAGATCATGTCTTTATTCAATATAAGTATCTTTGTCCAAGTTATTGGGTTTGAGACTTATCATATGATTCTTAAAATTTTGATGGTAAGACATTGATAAATGAATTTCTCCCAGACCTTATGCTAAAGCAGGAGGGTTGTGCACAATGTATGATTTTTATATAATGAACTAAATATTTTAGATGATGTAGAGAACCCATTCCTCTCTAGTGTCATTCCTCGAGTGAGCAAAAGATTTACTATTAATAGTCGCACTTATATTGTCTGGACAAATTCTAATATGATAAATAGAAATAATACTAAATGAGAAATAAAATCTAGTCAAATATAAATATTTTAAAAAATATATAACTTTAAAACTAGTACTGGAGTACTGGATGAGACATCTAAGAAGATATGTTGAATAATTTACAAAAAAATGGTGCATTAGATCCTATATAATTTAAGTTTAGTATAATTATAATTGGATGCACTTCAACTTTAATATTTTTTGTGTATATAACTAATAATTGGTGATAACAAATTTTAGGTTGATAATTAGTATGAGATCTTTACTAAAATTTGAACAAGATTCTAAATTTTTATATATTAGTGAAAAATATATTCAACTTTTTTATCATATAATTTCAAAAATAATTTTTTTTTATATTGTAATAAAATATTAAATGTGTCTAAACATTCAAATTCAAGCCACACACTCAAAAATTTGTATTCTCTAAGATTTTGGGATTAATGCCATGTTTAGAAACAATGCAATGTAAAAGAAGAGTAATTGAGAAATATGTCCAACTTCTTATCATATAATTTCTAAAATGTTTTTTAGTTATTTTGTAATAAAATATTAAAAGTTTTTTCCCATTCAAAATGCAAGCCACACACTCAAGAATTTCTATTCTATAAAAAAATTAGCTTTGATACTATGTTGAGAAACATGCAAAGAAAAGAAGAGTATTTGAAAAATCACATAACAAAACATGTACAAGCTAAACCCTTATATAATGGACTGATCATATTATGATATCCCATAGGAAGAATGCTCTTATACATATGCAAGAAAAAATATAAAATAAAAAATAATAATACTAAATTATAAATCACAATAAACTAGATCCAATATTATTTGCACTCAGATTTTTTAGTTACATATTAGATTTTCCTACATACACACATATGAACAAAATTCTAAGAAATAGTATATGGGCATATTTTTGTTTCTAGATTCAGTGCAAAAAGTTATGTTATCAGTTACTCGTGTGTCTTAGTATAATAGTTACTTTTTGGAGACGTTATGTTTACCAATTCATATGTTGATAATATTTTAATGTGATATTTAGACAATTCGACATGTTATTAGTGAATATATTTATTAGTGAATATATTTTAGACATCTTAATGAATACACTTGGAGGATTGTAAGTTTTTTTCATATCTTCTAATTTTCATATTTAATGGATGTATGCAATATTTTGAAAAAGATTTTTGAGATTTAATTTAGTCTCTATATTAAATTTATTTATTTATTTTCTTTCTTGTTATGTTGTAGGAGAGGATCTGACATGTGAACTCTCTCAATCATATATATGTTTATTTTTACTTATATATATATATATATATTAGTTTTCATAAATTAATGAAGAATTATTTTATCTTATCTTTTTCTTCTTAGTTGCTCTCCCTGCACGAAAAACCTGAGAGGTGAACTCCTAATATGTAGAATGAAACAATCTTTAAAGATCAAGTACTTCAATAATACATGATTTATATTATAGTACCCAATTTAGTAGTCTTGCAAGAAGTTAAATTGAGTTTTTAATGTGATTGAAATTTTTTTTTTATTAGGTGATTCCATTACTCTTTAGACTCCTTTTTAAACTTCACACTAATATTTGAAGAGATAGAGTTATCCTAATCAAGAGATTTCCACTCATTCGTGGCAAATTTAATTTCACATGTGCTAAGCTCCTTAGTGAGAGATCTTTTGGCATACTCTTTAGATTGCTTTTTAAACTTCACACTAATATTTGAAGAGATAGAGTTATCCTAATCAAGAGATTTCCACTCATTCATTGGAAAATTTAATTTCACATGTGCTAAGCTCCTTAGTGAGAGATATTTTGACATACTCAGTCACTATTTTTTTGATTATGCCTAAAAAATAGTCAATTCATTTGACTCTTTTGAACTTATCTTTCAGATGTTTTCCAAAATAAACAAATACATTTTAGTATTAATCTTCCACTTGATGGAATACTTTTTTATTCATATTTATTTATTTAATATTTTTTATTCATTTAAAGCCTTATTAAACTCGTGTTTGAGACACTTTCTCATTTAGAATGATAACTCATAATAAATGATATACTTTTCATTTGCTCAAATGTATTGGATAATTATTTTTTTAATAACAAGTCTATTTTTGATTAGAATTAAGTTGAACTAAAGGCTTTCTTGCTAGTGAAGTGTTATACATTGATACATGATTTTTGTTATTTTAATTTTTTATATCTAGCAGTTAAAATGATCTTATTTTGATTTACTCTTTCTTTAATCACCTCTTATAGGTTCTTATTATAATTTCTTGTGAAAAATATTTTTTATCTATCTATCTATCTGTCTATTTATGTATATGTTTATCTATCTATCTATATATATATTATTTACCTATTTGGCTATCTATCTATCTATATTTCTGTCTATCTATCAATCCCTCTATCAATCTATCTATATATCTATCTATCTTTCTATCTTTATATCTATATAATTTTTTATCTATCTATCTAGCTATCTATCTATGTATTTCTCTATCTATGAATCTATCTAATGATCTATCTATCTATTTGTCTATCAATCTGTCTACTTATTTATCTATCTATCTAGCTATGAAGTTCATTATCTTTCTATCTATCTTTCTATCTATATAATTTCTTGCTCATATAGACTTGATAGACAAATAACAAGTCTATATGTCTATTTATCAATCTTTTTATCTATCTATCTGTCTATCTATGTATATGTATATCTATCTATCTATATATATATGTCGTTCTATCTATTTGGCTATCTATCTATCTATATTTCTGTCTATCTATCAATCTCTCAATCAATCAATCTATATATCTATCTATCTTTCTATCTTTATATCTTTTTATTTTTTATCTATCTATCTAGCTATCTATCTATGTATTTCTCTATCTATGAATCTATCTAATGATCTATCTATCTATTTGTCTATCAATCTGTCTACCTATTTATCTATCTATCTATCTAGCTATGAAGTTCTTTATCTTTCTATTTGTCAATCATTCATTCTGCCAATCTCTCTATCTATCTATCAGTATGTTTATTTGTCTATTTATCTAAATGTCTATATTTCTATGTATCTATATGTCAAAATGTTTAATTCATATCTCTCTATCATTCTATCATTCTATCAACTTATCTATCTACTTTTTCTATTAATCTACTTGCAAATCTCATTATCTATCTATCTAGCTATTTGTCTATCAATCTATCTGTATGTCTATCTATTTATATGTCTATAAGTCTAATGATTTATCTGTCCATATGCCTATCTATATATTTATATATTTCTCTATTTGTTAATCTTTCAATCAAACTATCTATTTATCTATCTGTCTGTCTATTGATATATATATGTGTGTCTATATATGTTTCTAGCAATCTGTTTACCTTTCTACATATCTATTTGTCTATTTATTTATAAGTCTTTCTGTCTAACTAACTATCTATCTATATTTCTACCTATCTATTTATATTTTTTTCTATCCCTCTATCTGTTTATCTGTCTATCTATCTATCATTCAATTTGTCAATCTCTCAATCTATTTTAGTGTCTTTCTATCAATTTGTCTATATCTTTATGTCTATATATATCTATTTGTCAATTTGTCTATCTATCTATCTTTATATCTTTATATCTATATATTTTTCTATCTATTTATCTATCTATTTGTCTATCTATATATCTTTCAATTTTTTACTGTATATCTATCTATCTATCTCTATATTTGTCTATTTATCTATCTATATGTCTATCTATATTTGTCTTTTAATCGAGATGTTTATCTTTAAATCTACCTATATGTCTATCTATCTATCTATCTTTGTATGTATTTATCTCTTTGTCTATTTATATATCTACCTATTTGTCAACCTATTTACATATCTAACTGTCTATCAGTTTATCTGTCAATCTTTATATTTATCTATATGTCTATCTGTCAATCTTTCAATATGCCAATCTATCTTTCATTCTATCTTTCTTTCTATCTTTCTATTTATCTAATTCTCTATCTTTCTATCCGCCTATCTGTCATCTTTCTATATGTCAATCTGTCTATCTATCTATCTATCTATTTATCTATCTACTATCTATCAATCTATCAATCTATAAATCTATCTGCCTATCTTTCTATTTGTCTATCTTTTTATCTTTCAATCTATCTATCTGTCATTCTATCAATCATTCTATCTGTCAATCTATCAATCTATCAAAATGTATATATGTCTATCTACCTATGTGTATATCTATTATTTCTATCTATCTCTGTATCTGTCTTTCTATATATATGTATATCTTTCTTTTTTTCTCTCTATCTAACTAACTATCTATCTATTTTTCTTACTTCCTATCTAACTAACTAACTATCTATATATATGTCTAACTAATGTTCTGACTATATGACTCTCTATCTATCTATATATATATGTCTATTTGCCTATATTTATATCTATCTATCTATCTATCTGCCTATCTATCTATATGTCAATCTATCTATCTGTCTAACTAACTATATGTCTATCTGTTTATCAATCAATCTATCTGTCTATCTATAGTACTAATTATCTTTCTCTCTATCTATCTCTCTATCTAATTACATATCTTTTTATCTATTTATCTATCAATCTATATGCCTATCTATATATCTATATATCTATATATCTATCTATGTATCGATCTATCTATCAATTTTTCTATCTTTCCATCTGTCAATTTATCCCTCTAACAATATGTCAGCATTTTTCTATATATATATATATATATATATATATATATATATATATATATATATCTATCTATCTATATGTCTATCTATTTATTTATCTTTCTATCTATCTATATGACTATTTGTCTATCTGTCTATCTATCTATTTGTCTATCTATCTACCTACCTATTTATTTGTCTATCAATCTAGCTGGCTTTATGTTTTTTTATCTATTTATCTACTTGTCTACTTGTCAACCTATCAACCTATCTAACTATCTATATGTCTACCTGTCTACCTATCTACATGTCTAAATGTCTAACTGTCTACCTATTTCCCATCAAGATATCTACCTATTTACTTGTCTACCTATTTATCTATCTACCCTTCTACTTATCTACATGTCTATATGTCTACCATTCTACTTGTCTACATGTCTACCTATCTACCTGTATATCTTTCTACCTATCTAACTCTCTAACTGTCTATCTATCTATCTGTCTGTCTATCTATCTATTTATTTATCATTTGATCAATCAATCATTTTATCAATCTATTCTATCTATGTATGAATCTAGTTATCTTTCTATCCGTCTATCTATGTATCATTATATATTTCTATATAGTATATCATTTTATCAGTCTATCTTTCTATCTGTCTAACTATTTATCTATTTATCTATATATCTCTTTATCTATTTATTTATCTATCTGTCTACTAGTCTATCTATCTATCTGTCGATATCTATTTGACTATCTATCTATTTTTCTATCTGTCTATGTATCTATCTTTCTATCTACCTGTATACTTGTCTATTTGTCTATCTATTTATTTGTTTATCTATTTATCTATTTATCTAACTATAAATCTATTTATAAATCTATGTATCTGTCTATTTGACTATCTGCTTATCTTTCTATTTGTCTATCTATCTATCTATCTATCTACATATCTATCTATTTATCTATCTATCTATCTATATGTATGTCTATTTAACTATCTAAGTATATATCTATATATCTATCATTCTATCTATCTGTCTATGTGTCTATCTGTCTGTATCTATCTTTCTATCTATCAATGTGTCTTTGTGTCTATCTATCTAATTTTAAATCTATATATCTATGTATCTATCTACCTATCTATTTATCTATCTATAATATTTGTCTATCTTTCTATCTGTCTGTCTATCTGTTTATTTTCTATCTGTTTATTTGTCAATCAATTAATCAATAAATCAACCAATCTAATGAACTATCGATATATCTATTTATATATCTATTTATCTATCTAATGATCTATTTATCTAACTATCAATCTACCTATCTATCTATCTATCTTTCTATTTATTTATCTAACATTATATCTATATTTCTACCTATCTACCAATATACCTATTTATCAATCTATCAATATATCTGCATATCTATCTATCTACTTAACTATTTCTTTATATGTCTATCTATCTATCTTTCTATCTATCTATCAAACTATCTATCAATCTAATTCTCTATCTATCTAATTCTTAATATATCTATATGACTATTTATATATATGTCTGTCTATTTATCTATTATTCTAACAATCTAACTATCTATCAATTAATCTATTTTTCTATTCATCTGTCAACCAATTTATCTATTTATCTATCAATCAATTTGTCAATCTTTCTATATATCAATCTATCTATTTGACTATTTGTTAATCTATCTATCTATCATTACTTCTATCTATCTATTGATCTATATGACTATCTATCTATCTATCTATCAATCAATCTATCTTTCTATCTATTTATCTATTTATTTATCTATCTATCTGTCCATATTTTAATTGTCCCTATGTATATATGTTTATTTATCTATATACTATCTATTTATATATATCTACTTGCCTATGAATCAATCAATTAATTAATTTATCTATCTGTCTATTAGTCTATCAGATGATCTATTTATCTATTTATTAGTGTATCAATCTATATATTTATTAGTCTATATGACTATATATTTATCTAACTAACTAACTATCTATTTGTCTATCAGTCTATCTATCTATCTATCTATCTATATATCTAGCTATCTATCTATATGTCTATTAGTCTTTCTGTCTATCTGTCTTTTTATCAATTTTTCTATCTATTTATCTATCTATTTGTCTATCAATCTTTCTGTCTATCAATGTATTTATTTATCTGTCTATTTGTATATCTATATATCTATTAATTTTCCTATCTTTCTGTATATTTGCATATCTACCATTCTATGTATCTATCTATCTATGCATCTTTCTATATAAGTAATTATCTATCTGTCTATCTATCTATATGTATATTTGTCTATCTATATTTATGTGTATATGTCGATCTATCTATCAGTCTATTAGTCTATTAGTCTACTTGTCTATCTATCTTCCTTTTTGTCTATCTATCTGTCTATCTTTCTATCTGTCTATTTGTCTATTTCCCAATCTATCAATCTGTCAATCAGTCTATGTATCTATCTATCTAATTATCGATATATTTATTATCTATCTATTTATCTTCATTATTTTTTTACTTATATACTTGTCTATCTATGTATCTATCTAATTATCTATCAATCTGTCTACCTATCTATCTATCTTTTTGTCTATCTTTATATCTGTCTATTTATCTGTCTCTCTATTTCTCTATATATATTTCTATCTCTCTATTAGTCTATCTATCTATCTATCAGTCTATATTTCTATCTATTTATCTCTTTATCTATAAATATGTCTATCTATCTAATTGTATATCTATCTATCTTTTTATTTATTTGACTATCTATGTTTTCACTCTATCTAATTGTATATCTATCTATTTGTATATATGTCTATTTGTATATCTACTTATTTGTAATATTTATTTATCTGTCTATCTATCTATTTATAATATATGTCTATATATCTATTTATTTATATATCTATATATCTATCTATCTATCTTTTTTCTATTGATCTATCAATCAATCTATAAATAAATCTATCAATCAATCAACAAAGCTAACTATCCATCTGTCTATCTATATATCTTTCTAATTATCATTTTATATATTTAGTTATTGATCAATCTATCTATCTATATATTTATCTATCTATCAACCTATCTACCTACCTACATATCTATCTATCTATATATCTACATTTCTATATATATATATATATATATATATATATATATATATATATATATATATATATATCTATATCTATTAATCTATCTATCAATTTGTCTTCTTATTTATATGTCTATCTATCTATCATTTAGACTATCTTTCAATCTGTCAATCTAACTTTCTGACTATATGCCAATCTATCTATCTATCTCTATGTCTATTTATCTATCTATCTATATGTCTAATTATCTATTTATCTATCTTTCTATCTCACAATTTGTCTATATTTTTAAATATATATATCTATATTTTTTTCTATCTATCTGATTATCATTCTATCATTCTATTATTCTATCTTTTTGTTTATATATTTATCTACTTGCCTATCTATCTATCTATCTAAATATCTATATATCTGTCTGTCTATCTATCTATAAATCAATCTTTCTATCTATATATGAGTCTATTTATTTATTAATCTATTTGTGTATATGTCTATTTGTTTATTTGTGGATATGTCGATATGTCTATCTATCTATCTTTCTATCTGTATAACTGTCTATCTATCTATATGTCTATTTGACTATATATCTAATAGTCTATATGTCTATTTTTCTATATGTCTATCTATCTATTTGTTTGTCCGTCGATATGTCTATTTGTCAATCTATCGAATGGTCTATATGTCTATCTGTGTTTCTATCTATCTATCATTATATCTATCTTTCTATTTGTCTATCTGTCTATCTATCAATCGATCTATGTTCTATCTTACGATCTTTTTATTTGTTTATCTATCTATCAGCTATTAGCCTATTAGACTATCTTCCTTTCAATCTATCTCTTTATCTACCTATATCACTATTTTTCTATCTATCTATCCATATATTTGTACAGTTGTTTATCTATCAATCTCTCTATCTGTATATATGTCTAGTTATCTATCTGTCTTTCTATTTGTCTATATGTTTATCTATCTGTCTATTTGTATATCTATCTATCAGTCTATTTATCTATCTATCTATCTCTCTCTCTCTATATTTCAATCAATCTACTAATCTATCTATTTATCTATCTTTCTATCAATTTATCTATTTATCTATCTATATATCTATTTAGACATATATCTATCTCACTATCTAACTAATTATCCATATATTTTTCTATCTATCTAATTATCTTTCTAACTTTTTATCTATCTTATAATTTCTCTAGTTATCTATCTATTTATATACCTTTTTATCTATCTTTCTAAATTCTTTCAATTTGTTATCTTTTTATGTGTCAATTGATCTATCTAACAATTTGTAAATCTGTCTATTTATCTATCTATTTATCTTTTTGTCTATTTATTTAATTCTCTATATGTTTATCTTTCTATCCATAAAACCATCTATCTATTTGTCTATCTTTTTTATTTTTCTATCTGTCTATTTCTTTTTCTACATATACCTCTATCATTCTATCATTCTATCATTCTATCAAGTTTATTTCTTTTTATCAATCATATACATGACTATCTATCTATCTTTGTATCTTACATTATATATGCATATCAATCGATATATTTTTCGATCTATCTATCTATATAACTATCTATCTACCAATAAATCAATCTATATATCAATCTAACTAAATATAGGTCTGTCAACTTTTCTATCTATCTATCTTTCTATTTGTCAATCTATATATCTATCAATCTAAATTTCAATCTGTCTATTTGTCTATCTGTCTATATGTTTATCTATCAATATGATTATCGGTCAATCAATCAATCAATTTGTCTATCTATCAATATGAATATCTTTTTATCTTTCTATCTATCTATCTATATATCTTTATATCTGTCTATTTGTTATATCTGTCTTTCTGTCTATCTGACTATCTATCAATTTCTCTATCTGTCTATCTATCTATTAGTCTATCTGTCTATTTGTCTATCTAGCTTTCAATATGTTGATCAATCTATCAATGAATTAACCAATCTAACTATCTATCTATATATCTAATTATATTTTTAATTATATATATTTTCTATCCATTAATCAAACAAAATATTTATCTATTTGATATTTTTATATATATCTATCTACATACCATCTACCTATCTATCTTTCTATCAATCTACTTATCTATCTATCTATCTATCTATAAACTTAAATATCTATCTATCGATCCATCTACATATTTAACTATCAATCTTTCTATCATTTTGTCAAGCTTTCTATCTATTGATCTATATTTCTGACTTGCTATTTATCTATCTATAGGTTTATCTATATATCTATCTATATGTCTATCTATATATTTATATATGTTCTATCTATCAATCTATCTTTCTATTTATATGTTTATCTATCTACATGTTTATCTATCTATATGTTTATCTATTTATCTATCTATCATTCTATCATTATATATATATATATATATATATATATATATATATATATATATATATATATATATATCTATTTTATCTATGAATTTGCTTGCCTATATTTTTTTTTAAAAGGCTTTTAACATTTATTAAAGAAAACATATCCCTCACTTGTAGGCTGAGGAAGACCTTTACAACATCAGAAAACTTAAAAGACATACTATTTACAGACCATTACCCTAGCCAATAATTCAGAGAAACTATCTTTTCCTTAGGATTAGTTAAAGCAGTAACCACACTCTGTATGATTCTTCCTTATTATATGACATTGAACAGCAGGGAGTCTTTCCACTCCAGTGGTTATATTCGTCTCAGCAGCGGGAGTTCTCCTGACACCAATTGAGGGCAGCAACAGGCAGCAACTAATCCTAACAGCAACAGACAGCAACAGCAGGAGTTATCCTGACAGCAACAGGCTTTGGCAGCAACAGGGGGCACTCTACATGTGCTTTGGCAGCAACAGACAGCAACTAATCCTAACAGCAACAGACAGCAGCAGCAGGAGTTATCCTGACAGTAACAGGCTTTGGTAGCAACAGCAGGAGTTATCCTGACAGCAACAGGCTTTGGCAGCAACAGGCAGCAACAAGTTTTCCATGATATGTACTCAGTGAAGGCTCTTTATTTGATATTGTCACTGCATATTTATGGAAGCAGTTTTAGCAGCATCCCTGTAGACTCTTTCGCTAGTTTTAGACAACAGCAGCATCCTCACTGGAGGCTCTTTAGCAGCAGCATCCACTATAGATTAGTGCTGCCCATGTGGACGAACCTCTATTTGTCCTTTCCCCTGTGCGTCTGGCTCTAATCTTCACAAGATTCCAGCCGTCTTCCTTCGTCGTGTATTCACTGTTGATCCTAGAACAAAACCAAAGAGAAAACAAAAAAAACAACAACCGTGCCTACCAGAACTTGACACCCTACTACCCTTATTCTTGATTAAACTAATACAACATAAGGCAAGCTCCAAAGTGTTAACGATTTCTCCCCTTTGACATACTGCAAGGAAAAGACAGAATACATATTGTCCTGCAAAGAAAATCAAAATACATCCTTTCTGCAGAGGTTATCGACTTCTGCCAAAATGCAGAATTAGCACATATTTTGAGTATGCAGAAATTCTAAATTACATACATATTATTTTAACAACCATACAGTATAGCTATGCACCATTCTGCCAAAATGCAGAATTAATATATTCTACAATGGGATCTCCTTCATATATATCCATTTGGCTCAATCTCCATCCTTCCATTCCATTTAATTGTGAGACAGAAATTCTCTGCAAATGAATTCCCGCACAATCCAGCAAACAGATGAGACTATGTCATATCTTCGTGGTCTGTTTATTTGTTCTTATATAAGGAAAACCCATTTTATCTAAACATGCTATTCCCTTTAGTTTATTTGGCATGAATTTCTCATTATAATCTATATTTCCTCTGGTGGTGACTATTTTAGATAGACAGCCCGCTAGATTATTGGCTTCTCTATATATATGTATTATTGAGGCCTTCAATTCTTCCAAAAGATTAAGAATAACTTCTAGATCCTCTTCATACCTCCATAATATTTTCTTATTAATTACCGTATCAACTAGTAATTTTGAGTCTACCTGAACTTCAATGTTTTTAAAGTTTAGCTACTTACATATCTCTAACCCTGATTTTAATGCTCTAATTTCTGATTCTAAAGCCGAGGATGCCCTACTAGATCTGGTAAATGCTCTCTGTACTGTCCCTGTATGATCTCTTATTACCCCGCCTCCTCCTGCTATTCCAGTGTCCCTGCTAAAACTCCCATCCGTATTAAGTGAAAGTTTGCCAACCGGCTGAGCATTCCACTGTATACATTTAGCCCATTATTGTTTTAACACTTTGTATGTGAGATCCCATTCATTCTCAAGCTTCTTTTCTTGTTTCAAATTCTGTATTACTATCGGTTTTATTATTGATATATTATATATCTCCTTTCTAATATCTTTTATAATTTCTGTTAAGTTCATCCTTATATTTTCATATTTACTTTTGTTTCTAGATTTCCAAATGCACCAAATAATTAGATGCGGCAGTTTCTGATTAATCCATTTCCTGGCGGGGCTTTTCATGTTTACTTTTTCCCATTTTTTAACTTTATCTATTAATCCATCTTCTATTTTACTTATTCTTTTTTTCCCTTCCATCTCTCTCCATATTTCTGCTGCAATGGGACCATTCGAAAGCAAATGATCAGTTGTTTCAACCGCTTGAGAACAGCATTCGCATCTTGAAGCCATGTTTATCCCTTTCTTTTGTACATTTCTATCTACCGGTATAGCGTTCAATAATGCCTTCCATGTGAAGGAGCACATTTTTTGCGGGACATTTTCTTGTCATACCCATTTAAATAGAGTTTGTACCGGTTTTTTCTTTCTGACCAAATCTTTTGCCGATTTGAGGGAAAAGTTTCCTTGTGGTGTTAACGTCCATTTCCAGCCACTCTTCTTTAGTATAGAGTGTGAGTCTACTATCTCTTTTTGTTTTTCCATTGACTTCCAACTGTTCGATGCTTTCTTAGAAGTCTTATTTTTATTATCTAAATATTTTACTCGCATATATTTAGCCCATAGATTATCGCTTTCTTTAAGTCTCCACCAGCTTTTGCAGTCCCAGGCAGCTGCCGAGTCCTGGAGGCTCATAAGACCTAAGCCTGCTTCCTCTTTCGGATAGCAAATACTTTTCCAGTCCTTCAAGTGTAGTTTATTTCTGCCTTGTTTTTTACCCCATAAGAAGTTTTCCATTTCTGATTCGAGTTTTTTAATAAATTTTTTAGGGGGATGTATCACTGATAATATGTGTGTGAGTGTGCTTTGTAATACATGTGAAAGCAACGTAATCCTCCCCCCAAATCCCAGGAGCTCTTCTTTGCATCCTGCTATTTTCTTTCTTAATTTGTCTTGAAGGTAGGTTAGATATTCTTCCTTCAACCTCCCCTCATATATCGGACAACCTAGATACATTAATGCCCCTTTAATTTCCGCAAAACCTGTAATATTTTTTATTTTATCTACTAACTTTGGTTTTGCATTTTTTGCAAGCATAAATTGACATTTACTTTTATTAACCATTTGGCCTGTCTCTTTTTCAAATATTTGCAGAAGATCCATAAGATTCATTAAAGACTTTGTGCTAGCATTAGTAAATATTATAAAGTCATCTGTGTAGGCTAAACAACCAATTCTGGGTGTATTCCTTGGTTGTCTGAATGACATTATTTTACCTTCGGATATTTTCATATTCAAGTTTCATATTAATAGTTCTATATATATATCAAAAAGAAGGGGGGATAACGGATCCCCTTGCCTTAAACTTTTATTTGGTTTAAATTCCTCACTTAACTTACCATTTACCAGGACTCTTACCCAGGTTATTGAAATACATCTATAAATTAAATCTATGGTCAGCTCAGAGAAGCTGAAACTTCTTAACACAAAGCAAAGGGTATCCCATTCCACTCTATCGAAGGCTTTCGATAGATCTAGTTTGACCACTAAGTTTTTTCCTCTAACTTTACCACCTATTTCTTTCATCATTTCTGATGCAAGTTTTATATTATCAATCATTAATCTGTTTTTAACAAAGTCAGTTTGTTTCTCAGATATTATTGTAGGTAAAATTAAGCTTAGCCTATTTTGTAATATTTTGGCCAATATTTTATACATAGCATTACATAAACTTATTGGTCTATAATCCTCACATTTCTGTGGTGATTCTTTTTTAGGAATTAGTACTATATAAGATTTTGCCCATGATTTTGGGATTTCCACCCCTACAAAAAAACTTGCAATTGCAGGGACTAGCTCAGTTTTAATCGTGTTCCAGTTTACCTGATAAAAATAGTTATTCCAACCATCAGGTCCTGCAGCACTATCTTTATCCAGACTAAATACAGCTTCTTTGACTTCTGGTTCTTCTGGGATCAATTCCATTAATTGGTTTTGAGCTTCCATAATGGTCACCCTAATCTCTTGCATTAGAGAATTATCTGTCCTACATGACTGACTACATAGTTGATTTTCAAAGAAATTTTTAAAGAGAGCACCTATTTCCTTTTCCTCTTCTACCCATTTTCCTTCTTTATTTATTAGACCTTTAATTTTATTTTTTTGAGATTTTATTTTAGACATATTATAAAAAAATTTAGTATTGCGATCCCCATCCTTTAACCATTTTATTTTTGCTTGTTGTTTCCAATAAATTTCTTCCATGTGTAATTTCAATCTCAGTTCTCTCTTTAGCCTTACTTAAATCTATCCGAGTTTCATTGTTATTCGTGGAGTCAAAATCTTCCTCCAGCTTGGCTACTTTTTCTTCTAAGTTTTTTTAGCTCCTGGTTTATTTTTCCTAAAACCTCTTTATTCCATGTTTTTAAACAAGCTTTTAGCCTCAGAAGTTTAATTGATAGAACTTGCATCGGTTTACCCTCTGCTGGTTCTTTCCAATACTCTCTGACAAGTCCTGCAAAGCTCCATGCTTTACCCACATATTTTGAAATTTAAAATTAGATATATTACCTTGGTTACTTTGAATCGTGATAAGCAGGGGGCTATGGTCAGAGCAAGTTCTATTTAGGTGTCTAAGCCCCGTAATCCCTTGTGAGGTGACCCACTTTATGTTACACATAATCCTATCCAGTCGAGCCCAGATAACTCCTCTTTTTT
The DNA here is from genome assembly GCA_029783825.1 of Sapria himalayana. Classification (NCBI taxonomy): domain Eukaryota; kingdom Viridiplantae; phylum Streptophyta; class Magnoliopsida; order Malpighiales; family Rafflesiaceae; genus Sapria; species Sapria himalayana. The sequence continues at coordinate 67,332 of JAREIK010000038.1, forward strand.
TCCAATTGTTGCACCAGGTATATCTTGAACCGGTGAAATTAATTTCCATTAGATTAGTAATGGCTATTATATCATTAAATTATTTCATGGCTACCTTATCCGGTGGTTTGCTACCCTTCTTTTCTTGAGGGCTTCTAATTATGTTAAAGTCGTCTCCTATAATCCAAGGTAAATTTCTACTTGCTATATCTTCATTTCTTCCCATAAAGCCAACCTAGATTGTTTGTCATTTTTTGCATAAACTGCTGAGATTATTTGATTTGTGCTCTTATCTAATTTGAAATGTACTATTTGTTCAGTATCTTTTATTATTTCAATTTTCAATTTACTGTGCCATAAAATCCAGAGTTTACTATTTAGATTAGCATACGCCTTATTAAATCCTAAAATTTCTCTATATTTATTTAGTTGATCTTGCAGAACCATTGGTTCTGAAATAATCAATAGTGAGATTTTATGTTCTTTAATTAAAAGTCTTAACCTATTTATCGTGGGGCTATTAGCTACCCCCCTAACATTCCAATATAGGCATCTATCCATTAAAAACTAATTTAGCTTGAGCTCGAGTTGTACGCTTAGATTCATAAGGGCTGTTAGCATATTTCTTTGAATTTCTTGCTGTTTTAGGAGTGTGAGGAATTTCATACCTAATCTCCTTATATTTTACCTATTTTCCGAGCACCATGGCCATTTGTTTTAGGGCCTCCATGGATTGGGTTCTTGAAAGATTCCCCCAATCTTCATTATAAATATATATATCATCCTTTGCTTTCGCCTCAGGCTCTTCTTGAGATACTTCCCCCTTATGACTTGAAGGGCAACTAAAAATTACCGAATCTTCTTCAGGAAAAACCAGAAGATCCTCGTCTATCCACGCATAATCATCAAGTCTTTCTTTAAATACAATTCTTGTTTTAGATGTTTTTTTATATTTTCTCTTGTGTTTTACCTCCTCCCATCCTTTATTTAAGCTAACCTCATTCTCTATCCCCAAGTTCGGCTCTTTCAAGGTTCCTTCATCCTGGGTAATATTTGGATAATCTGGAGGGATGCTTGAAATTATTCCATTATTCAGATCTCCCTTCGGCTGGATATTTTGTTTGAGAACCGAAGCCTCCTCTTTCCTTACCCATTGCATCTCCTTCCTACCTCCTCCCTCATGCTGCTGCTCGTCTTCTTTCCCCACCTTGCACGATAAAATATCATGCCCGAGCCTCTTACACTTTGTACAGTAGGGAGGGAGGCTTTCGGGGACGACAGTTTGCCAATACCCCTCGGCCTGTTCCCCTTCCCTACTACCTATCCATACTTTATCAGGCGGTTTAGTTAAGAGGTTTAACTCGACACATACACGTGCTTTATTCGGCCTAGAAATGGTTCTTGTGGCTTCATCTCTTAACATGGGCTTACCCAAACACGATGAAATTGCATAGAGAGATGATTCAGAGAAGAGATGAAGTGGCAGAAAAGGCAATGTAAACCATACCGGAGCTATAGGCGGCTCTTCAAGAGGAGTAAACTCCTTTGTCCACTTCAGTATACGCATGGGGAAGCCATCAACTTGCCATAATCCGCGCTGCCATAGACGATATTGATCTTCCAGTAGAGAGCATTGGAGCACGACATGCTTGGCATCGAAATCAGCAAATTTCACCTTCCCCTTGAGCTTTAAATTGTCAATGAATTTCTAAACTCCAATCGCACGAGGCCTGCCGTGAGAGAACTTACCAACGAGCGTGTATTCGAATGGTTCTAAGAGCCTTCGAGATTCCTCAGCAGAGAAGATGATGGCCGGGAGCCCGTTTTTGTTCCCTTGGATTCGTGAAATCGGCACGGTTCCCTTTACCATCGAGGCAAAAGACTTATTATTTAAACATAAGTCAGATTTTTCCATACTCATCTTGATTTGGACTTGGTTTGAACAGTAGTGGAGTGTTCTTCCTTCTTAGTTGCACAATCTAGCAATTACACATAAACTATACACTATCGAACAGTGAATCACAAAGCAATTTGCACAGTAATTCCCACAACTGTTCGCAGAACCGTTTACTCCAGAAAGCTAGAGAAATAACACAGGAAAATCGTGAGAGGATTTTCGCGAGAGAACCAAGGCTTCCGGCTTCTAATTTAGCTTAATATTTCTTACAAGTGTTGTTGTTCCTGCTCGCCCGTATTGCTTCATGCCCATAACAGTTTTCCTTTCTATATATATTCTTAATTTCGCAAGAGAATCAAGGAACACTTCGTTGCATAAAACTAGCAGTTACTCATAATAACACTTTGCAAATATAACATACAATAGCAGTTCACAAAGAAATTTACACGATATTTCACCCAACAATCCACATTAACAGTTTATACAAGATATTCGCAAGATAAAAACGTTATAGAAAATGCGAGAGAACTTAAATCAAACAGCAATTCACGAAGCAATTCACATAACAGTTTATTTAAGGTAAATCGCGAGAGAGAAATCTAGAGAAAACCGCAGGAGAGTTATCGCCGAGTTATCGCCGATAGCAATGGTTTTCGAATTTGCTTGCCTATATATATATCTACCTAAATATCGATCTATATGCTATCAATCTTTTAGTCTTATCTGTCTGTCTTTCTATCTATCTATCTATTAATTAATCTATCTACTTGCCTATTTGTCAATCTATATATGTATCTTAATATCTACCAAACTATTTGTATATCTAACTATCTATCTAAATATCTGGGAATCTTTTTATCTATATATATATATATATATATATATATATATATCTATCTATTTAACTATATATCTATCTTAATATCTATCTATCTGTCTATTGATATATCTATCTATCTAACATGATGTTATTCAATATACCAACCAATCTATCTATCTAACTATCTGTCTATATGTTTATCTATAAATATGTCAATCTGTCTAATGGTCTATCTATCTATCTTTCTATTTAACTATCTATCAATTTAACTATCTATCTATCTAACTATTTATCTTTCTGTCTATCATTGTATCCATCTATTTATTTATTTATCTATCTGTATATTTATCTATTTGTAATATTTGTCTACCTGCCTATCTATCTATTTGTAATATTTGTTTATCTATCTATTTATCTTTCTATCTGTATATTTATCTATCAATCAATCAATCTATGGTTAAATCAACCAATCAATTAACAAAACTAACTATATATCTGTCTATCTTTATATCTATCTATTTATATACCTATCTTTATATGTATCTAATTATCTATATATATATCTATCTAACTATCTAACTATCTATATATTTATATATCTATCAATTTATCTATCTATCAACCTATCAACTTACATATCTATCTACATAAATATCTACATATCTATCAATCTATCTACTTCACTATTTATCTATCTATCTATCTACTTATTTATGAATCTATCTATCTATCTATCATTTTGTCATTCTTTCTATATGTCAATCTATCTTTCTGACTTTTTATCAATCAATCTATCTATATATTTATCTATTTATCTTTCTATATGTCTCTTTTCTATATATCAATTTGTCTATCTTTCAATCTCTCTAACTATTTATCTTTTTATATATCTATTTATCTATATGATTATCTATGCTTCTGACATTCATTCTATCATTATATTTGACTATCTATCTACTTGTCTATTTATCTACTTATATATATATATATATATATATATATATATATATTTTAATATCTATCTATCTATTTATTAAGCTATCTATCACTTTATTTATCTGTATATCTAATGGTCTATCTACCTTTCTACCTATATATCTGCCTATTTATCTATCTTACTATCTATTTGTCTATTTATCTATCATTTTATGTGTCTATCCATTAGTCTATATGTCTTTATATTTATCTAGCTATTTGTTTATCTATCATATGTCAATATGTCTATCTATCTATCTTATATCTCTTGATCTTTTATCTGTCTATCTATCTATCAATTAGCTATTAGTCTATTAATCTATCTATCTAATTGTCTATCTCTCTATTAGTCTATTTTACTTATTGTCTATCTATCTATCTATATATCTGTCTTATTGTGTTTTTGTATATCTATTTATATATTTTTTTTCAATATATATGTCTATCTATATATATATCTATCTATATGTCTGTCTGTCTATCTATTTATCTATTTATCTATGTTTATATATATATATATATCTAATTATATTTATATTTATCTAACAATCTATCAATCTATTTATGTATCTATCTCTCTATCTATGTTATAATTTATCTATTTATCAGTCTTTTTATCTACCTATTTATATATCTATCTATCTATCAATTTCTCATCTTTTTTTCATTAAATCTATTAAACTATATGTCGAATAGTCTATGTAATTATCTATTTATCTGTTTGTCTATTTGTCTATTTATCTATATGTCTATCTTTCTATCCGTTTAACAATTTATATATATGTTTATCTTTCTTTCTATTAATCTTTCAATTTATTTTTCTATCTATCATTCTATCTAACTTTCTTTCTATTTATCAATCTATATACTTGCATATCTATCTATCTTTCTATCTATATTTATATTTTCCAATCTATCTATATATTTATTTATCTATATATATATATATCTATCTATATATATATATAAATATAAATATATCTATTAATCAATTTATATATATATATATATATATATATATATATATATATATATATATATATATATATATATATATCTATCTATCTATCTATCTATCTATCTATTTACCTATCTAAATATCTTTATATCTATCTATCTATTTGTCAATCTATATATTTGTATATTTTTATATCTGTCTATATGTCTATCTATCTATATGTTTATCTATCAATATGTATATCTATCTATCTATCTATCTGTCTGTCTGTCTATCTGTCTATCTCTATATCTCTCTATCTGTCTATCTATCTATTTATATGTATACTTGTTTGTCTATCAATCTATCTGTCTACTTTTCTATTTAACTATCTTTATATATGTCTATTTGTCATATATGTCTATCTGTATATCTATCTATTTGTAATATCTTTTAATCTATCTATCAATCTATCTATCCGATTTCTATCTATTTGTCTATTTGTCTATCTGTCTATCTATCTATGAAATTATCAATCAATCTATAAATAAATTAACTAATCTATCTTTTTATCTATATATCTATCAATCTTTCTATCTATTTAATTATATATTTTTTTATATATCAATCTATCTATCTATCTATATATTTATTTATCTATCTACCAACCTAGCTACCTATCTATCGATTTATCCCCCTATCTATCTATCTATCTATCTCTCTCTCTATCTATCTACTTACATATCTTTTTATCTATCTATCTATCTATCTATCTGTCTAATTATTTATCTATCTATATATCTATTTATCATTTTAACTAGCATTCTCTCTATTGATCTATCTTTGTGACTATCTAACAAAATATTTATTTTTCTATATGTCAATATATATATATATCTATCTATCTATATGTCTATCTATCTATTTGTCTATTTAAACTTATCTCTCTATATTTCATTTTATATGTCTATCTATCTATATGTCGATTATTCTATCATTCTATCTATCTATCCATGTGTTTACCTATTTATCTACTTTCCATTCTATGTATCTATATAACTTAATATCTATCTATATATTTTTTTGTCTTTCATTATTATCTGTATGTGTATCAATATGTCTATCTATCTATCATTATATCAATCAATCTATCTACCTATATGTCTATCTACCTATATGTCTATCTATCTATCTACATGTCTATCCATAAGTCTATTTGTCTATCTATCTATCTGCCTCTCTATATATTTGTGTATCTGTCTATCTATCTATCTTTATATTTGTCTATCTTTTTATCTATCGATCTTTATATGTGTATATTTATCTACCAATCAGTCTATCTATCAGTATATCAATCTATATGTCAATTTGTTTAACAGTCGCTATGTCTACCTGTCTATTTTCTATCTATTTGTCTGTCTGTCTATCTATTTGTATATTTATTTATCTATTTGTCTCTCTATCTATCTTTCTATCCATATATATATCGATCTATCAATATATTTATTTATTTATCTATCTATCTATCTATCTATTTATCTATCTATTTATCTATTTATGTATCATTTTATAAATCGATATATCTATTTTTCTATCTATCTAATTATAAAATTATATATTTATCTATCTATCTATTTATCTATCTATCTAATAATTTATTTATTTATCTATCTATCTATCAATTTATCTATCTTTTTATCTTTCTATTTATCAATCTATCAATTTATCTATATAAATATCTATCTATTTGTCTATTTTTATGTATCTATTTTTTATATCTAACTATTTATCTATCTAGCTATCTATCTTTCTATTTCTTTATCTATCTATCATTCAATCATTCTATGTATCTATTTATCAATCTTTCTATTTGCCTATGTATCTCTATAACTATATATCTATCAATCAATCAATCTATCTATCTATCTAACTAACTATCTATCTACATATCTATTTTTCTATCTATCTATCTATTTGTCAATCTATAAATTTTTCTATCTATTTATCTATCTATGAGTATATCTATCTATATGTTTATCTATCAATATATCTTTTTGTCTATCTATTTGTTTGTCTATCTATCTAACAATCTATCTTTTTATCTCTCTATATATCTATATATCTATCTATTAGTCTATCATACTATATAACGATCTTTAGATCTATCTGTTTAGTTGTCTGTATATCAATCAATAAATCTCTCTATTTGTAATATTTGTCTATCTATCTGTCTATCAATTTGTAATATTTGTCTATCTGGCTTTCTCTCTATCTCTCTATCTATCTATTTGTCTATCTGATTATCAATCTTTCAATCAATCTATCAATCTACTTATCAATCAAACAACTAATCTAACTATCTATTAGTTTATCTATATATCTATCTATCTATCTATCTAATTATCTATTTATCAATCAATCAATAAATTTATCTATCAATATATTTAACAAACTATCTATTGCTCTATCTACCTATCTTCCTATATATCTCTCTATCTAACTACCTATGTATCTATCTATCAACTTACCATTCTATTTATCTATGTATCTATCAATCTATTTATAGATATGTATACTTATTTATCTATCTAGCTATCTCCCATATTGTTTATATTTATATTTATCGATCTATCTATTTATCTATATTGATATCTATATATCTATTTTGGTATCTATCTGTCTATCTATCTATTTATCTATATTTTATCTATCTATCTGTCTATCTATCTGTTTATCTTTTTATTTGTCTATCTATGTATATGTTTATTTATCTATCTATCAATCATTCTATCATTCTATCTATCTAGCTATTTGTTTATCTATTAATCAACATGTCATTATTTCTATCTTTTTAAATATCTATCTATGTATTTGCCAATCTATTTATCTACTTGTTTATCTATTTATCTTTTTAAATATCTATTTGTCAATCTGTCTATCTACATGTCAATTAGTATATCTATCTATCTATCTATTAATATGTTTATCTATATATATATATATATATATCTGTCTATCTTTTAATATGTCTATTTATTTATTTGTCTATCTTTTTATATGTCTATCTCTCTATCTATCTATCTATTTATCTCTCTATTTGTCTATATATCTATCTATTTATCTATATGTCTATGTGTCTATCTATCTATTTATCAATCAATCAATCTATCTATCTGTCTATCTATCTATTTGTCTGTCTATCTATCTATCTATTTGTCTATCTGTCTATCTGTCCATCTATCTATCTATGTATTTATCTATCTGTATATATGTTTATCTATCTATCTATTTATATATCTATCTGTTTGTCTTTCTATCTATCAGTCTATCTTTCAATTTTTATATCTTTCTATCTATGTTTCTATCTGTTTATCTGTCTACCTATCTATCTTTCTATCTGTTGATCTTTCTATCTATCTATCCAACTATCTATTAGTTTATTAGTCTATCTTTCTATCAATCTATCTATATATCTATCTATTTATCTATCTGTGTATTTGTATATCTATCTATCTATCTGTTTGTCTATATATATATATATATGTCTATTTATCTTTCTCTCTCTCTATCTGTCTGTCTATCTAAGTATCTTTCTATCTATCTATCATTCTATATATCTTTCTATCAGTCAATTTAACTATTTCTATATATATATATATATATATATATATATATATATATATGTCTGTCTATCTATTTGTCTATCCATCTATTTATTTATATTTCTATCTATCTATTTGTCAATATTTCTATCTTTCAATCTGTCTATTTTAATATATGTTATTCTATCTATTTATCTATCCATCTATTTATCTATCTAACTATTTATTTGTATATCTATCTATTTATCTGTCTAACTATCTATCTGTTTATCTGTCTATTTGTTATCTTCCTATATGTCTATCTCTCTATTTGACTATCTTTTATCTATCTATTTATTTATTTATCTATTTATTTGTCTAATTCTATCATTCTATCTATCTATTTTTCTATCTAATTTTCTATCTTTTTATCTATCTATATATGTATCTATCTATCTACTTGCCTATCTATCTATTTTTTATCTATTTATTTATTAATTTTTTTATATCTGTATATCTTTCAATCTTTCTTTCTATCTACATATCTATCTATCTATCTTTCTAACTATATATGTCTGTCTATTTATCTATCAATCTATTTGTTAATCTATCTATCTATCTATTTGTCTATCTATTTATCTATCTATCTATCTATCATTCTATATTTTTATCTATCTATATATCCATCTATCAATATTTCTATTTGTCTATATGTATATATCTTTATCTCACTATCTATCTATTTGTCTATCTGTCTATTTATCTATCTTTCTATCTATCTGTCTATCTATCTATTTTTATATCTGTCTAGTTGTAATATATATATATATATATATATATATATATATATATATATATATATATATATATATATATATATATATATATATATATATATATATATATATATATATATATATCTCTCTCTCTCTCTCTCTCTCTCTTTCTATCTATTTATTTGTCTTTTTATCTATCTGTCTATCAATCTATTAATCAAGCAAACTAACTATCTATCTTTCTATTTATTTTTTTTTAAGTTATATTTTATTATTATTGACCTCTTTTGGTGAAGGAATACCATTTGTACAACCTACTTGCTTCCTACCCGTATCCCCCTACACCCATTTTTATCTTTAGTTACATCCTATAAAACTATTTATTCTTTAAGGCACATATTTAGCTAGTAATATGTTTTACTTGACTCAGCTTTCCGTGCATTCTTTTAGCTGTCCTGAGGATGCTATGGAGGTGAGCTTTGCCTTTTTTTTGATCTCCTTAGCTCCCTTCATCCTACTCCATAGCCTTTTCTCCTTATAGCCTCTATTGCTGCTACCCCATTGCCTCTTTTGCTGCTACCCCATTGCCTCTTTTGTGGTAACTTTGGTCGCTTTTCAGCAACTATTCAGCACAATAAAGTTCATACGAAATATATCTATTATGCCCTACCCCTACCCCTTTTTCTTCCCTTTCCCCACCCCCTTAACACATTGTCAATCGGTTTACAAGTGAGGCGAAAGAAAAGGAAAAAATAAGGAGTAAGAAAGTAAGTAGACAGCTTCGGGCGGAAGGCATTCCATCCTGCCGTTGGGTGCTATCTTCATTAGCTTTGCCATCATTTGCCTTTATCATTGAGTGCTTTTCTTCCCTTCCCTTTCTCCTTCATTTTTCTCTCTCTTCATTAGCTTTTCCTTCATTTCAAGGAATCTATAAAGCCATAACACAAACTTTGGTCCCTTTCCTTTCTGTTTCTGTTTTCCTTTGGCTCTTTTAACTCTTGAGTCCCTATCTTCCTCTTCAAAATTGGGATCAGCCTCCTCATCTACTTAGAATACATAGGCCTAACACAAACTGAAGTATTCTAAGGGCTGACACAGCCTACCTTTCTATGAAACAGACCCTGACTCAGACCCTAAACAAAGTGTAAGACAGCTAAAAAGCTGTTACAGCTTACAACAAAAAACAACACACAATAACTGACAAAGTTACAATAGCAGACCCACCACATGAAAGACCAACAACAGACCATTTTATTCAATCCATTTACAGACACTGTAAACTGCACACACTACTTTTAATTTACCAGATGAACAGATCCAAATCCCAGCTTCTGCTACTTATGGTTGGCAGTAAACTGTGCTGGCTTTTTTGAAATTAATTAGCAAACTTCCTACCTATCAATATCAGTAGTTAAATTACCTTCGCCTGGCACCTTCATTCTGCTTGACCTGTTACAAATAATTCAAGTCCAAAATAGTTTTACTAGGCTCATTAAGGACCCTACTAATTATTATTATTATTATTATTTTTAGCTTAAGGTCTTTCTTTTTATGCCTACCCCTTAGGACCATGGGGGCTCTTTTCCTACTCCAAGACCTTCGCCTGAAATACTTATAAACACATAACCAACAAATCAAGCATAATAATTATTTCTACTCTTCCATCCAAGTATTCTAAGCCTAAATTTTAATTTTTTTGAGCTCTAATATATGGAAATCCTATTTTATCTAATCTTATTAAGCCTTAATACTTTTCTGGAATATTATTACTCTCAAATTCTTGTGAGCCCCTTATTACTCCTTCATCAGCTAATTTATCCGCTAACACATTAGCCTTTTTGGATATGTGTATGCTTTGTCCTTTTAATTCACACATTAATTTTTTTATATTGAATATATCCTCTTCAAATTGCCACATTCCTATCTTATCTGTTACTAGATTCACCAAGAGATTCGAATCTACCTACACTTGAAGATTTTGGAGATTATTATCTTTGCATATTTGTCATCCCTTTTTTAAAGCCATAACCTCTGCATGCAATGCTGAAGTGGCATAGGCTTTCATTATAAATGCTTTTAAAACTGTACCTTCATTATTTCTTATAACTCCTCCTCCTCTTGCAGCTCCCATCTCTCTCTTAAAGCTACCATTCGTGGTTAGCACTAGACCATTTTGTGGGGGCTTTTCCCATCTAATAATTTTTATCCATGGAATCTTCTTTATTCTTGTTGAGAGGCCCCATTCTTTTCTTTTATTCTCATCCATTCCAAGACTCCTCAACTTAATAGGGCTACAAGCCGAAATAAATGCACTTTCATTCTTGATCTCTTCTAGTATATCTATAATTTTCATATGAGTACCTTCAAATCTGCTTTTATTTCTAGCTTTCCATATACACCAGACTGTGATATGTGGTATGTAGTTCCTTATCCATTTTAGTATCTTATTTTTTGTTTTATTTCTCCCCCAATTTTTTAATCTTTCTATAAGAGATCCATGACATTTTTCTAGGTCTGCATCCTTTTCTAATCTACCCCATACCTTTTCAGCTATCTTTCCTGTTGAGAATAAGTGATCCAGACTCTCGATTTCTTGATTGAAACATTCACATATGGACACTAGTTTTATTCCCTTCTTTTGGATATTCTCGTCGACTGGAATAGCTTTTGGGATCAGTTTCCACATAAAGATATTCATCTTCTATTGAAGCTCCTTAGCCCAAGCTTTTTTATTAATTTCTTGAGAGATTTTTTTATTTCTCACCAGTCCTTTTATGCTTTTTAATGTAAATTTCCCTTGCGCATCTATGGTTCATTTCCATCCAATCTTAGTTAATATAGAATGATTCTCCACTATATCTCGTTGCTTATACATTAGTTTCCAGCTTTTTGATGCTCTTTTTGGATTATTAAAGGCATTGTTACCAAGGCCATATCTAGCTTTTATGTAATCTCGCCAAAGGCTACCATTTTTCTTATCTTTTATCTTCCACCAGCTTTTACAAGCCCAAGCTTCGGCTATATCATTCAATTTTGAAAAGCCCAATCTAGCTTCCTCAACTGGATAACATAATTCTGACCATTTTTTCCAGTGAAGTTTATTTTTACCATCATTTTTATCCCATAAGAAATTCGACATTTCTTTTTCTAATTTGTTTGTAATAGTCCTTGGAGGTTGTAAGAACATTAAAACATGCGCCAATGAACTTTGCAGTACATGGGTAACCAATATTATTCTTCCTAACATACTTAGCAGGTCTTCCTTCCAACCTGCAATCTTTTGTCTAATCTTTTCTACTAGGAAAACTAAGTATTCCTCTTTCAATCTACCCTCATAAATCAGGCACCCAAGGTACATTAATTAACCTTTCTTTTGAGTAAATCCTATGATTATTTTTATTTTTTGGGCAATATTTTCTGGGGTCTTTTCTGCTATCATAAATTGACATTTATTCTTGTTCAGTATATTATTTTGACATTAATGCACCTTTCAATCTACCCTCATAAATTAACAATAATGCATCTATCTAGAACAAATTTTTATTTTGTTCAGTACATTAATGCACCCAAGGTACATTCCTGCTATCATAATGTTTTCCGAGGTTTTCCAGGATTTTTTCTGGGGTACATTAATGCATCTTTCTATTTATTTATCTATCTATCTATCTACCTAATTATTTATATATTTATCTATCTATATATCAACCAATCATTCTATGTATCTTTCTATCAACCTATATACCTATCTATCTATCTATCTATATATCTATCTAGCTATCTATCTATCTTCTTATATATATATATATATATATATATATATATATATATATATATATGTTTATCTACATGTTTACCTATATATCAATCTATTTATCTTTCAATTTGTCTTTCTTTCTATCTATAAATTTGTTCTATCTGACTATCTGCCAATTTGTCTATCTATCTATTTTTCTATCTTTTTGCTTATTTATTTATCTTTATATCTTTCTACACTATAAGAAAATACCCAAATAGCTATGGAGAAATCCCTAGCTATATGGAATTTTTCTTTCGCAAAAATAGAATAATAACACATTAACACTGGAAATTTTACTAAGCTAATATGGTCGTCACAAAAAACTAGCGTGGGAAAAATTCACTAGCAAATTTTTTAACGACAGAAAATTCACTAGCTAAGTATATTTTTTCCCTTACTAATTTTAATTGTAATTAAAAATAAAAATTAATAATTTTAGAATAAATAAGCATAGAAACATCCTTAGCTAAATTAGTGAGGGAAAAATCCCTAGCTATTTTCATTCAAAATCAATTTTTACAATTTTAATTATTTACAAAAAAATTGATTACATATTTTTATTATTTTATATAAAATTAAATTAAAACATACACTATAAACCATTTTTTATGATTAAAAAAACCAAAAAAAATCAAAAATAATTATGATACAAATGTTACATGGTTAAAACAAAAACATAACATATGTATATAATCATTTAAAACTAAATGATCATCTTCATCATTAGCTTGTGCATTTGTGCATGGCTCTCCTACGTGGGTTGTCTACTATTACTTGGTGTGCTATCTCTCTCATCAAGATTTCTAACAGTGACTCCATATAGTTCATCTATTATTACATTACATTCTTCATTTCTTTCATCTCATCATTCACTTCTTTTTTTTCCTGCATACACATCAATTCAAACTTAAATATTACGAGAATATATATATATATATATATATATATACATACATAAATACATACATATATTTATATATTTATACAAACATATATATACTTATATATATAGAAGCTAATACAAGGAAAAACAAAAACAAGAAATACTTAGTCCTGAAAAAACAAGCAACAAACAATCCAATGCCTAAAAATTTGAGAATTTTTTAAAAAATACTACATGCATAAGAAAATAATGTAAAGAATGAAGCCAATTGTGATGCCTTTAACTTAAAATATTTAAAATCATCTCTAACTAATGTCATCAAAAATAAAACTTCTAAATATGTATTTTTGATATTCCAACATGATTTTGAATACGACATAAGCCTCAAGCTAATATTGGCCTATTTTTTTCAATGATTGTGGGGGTTTGGGCCAACTTACATGCAGCTCGAGTAATCTCATGAGAGAAAAAATCTACCCCTATGGTTCCACTAATAGAGCAAATATGACAAAACCACATGTATCATCTACTGCCATTTCACATGCAGAACAAACTATTATTACCATGATGCTAACATAGATTGAATTGTATCTGGAATAAAAATTTATGTATATGTTCCCCTTTGTAGCTGCATAAAACACTGCATATGATAAGGATCACAAGTTTAGAAGTGAAGAACCTTGCTAAACTTCTCTCAAACCCTGCATATCTATTCCCCTTTAAATAAAAAGATTAGCAACATCTCTCAAACTCTCAAAATTGATTTCAAACATCTCTCAAAAAAAATATTCATTGTACCATTAACAAAAACAAGTCCAACCATCAGTACTTCAAAAAAAAGATCAAAGTTTCATTATAATTTGAAATATGCATGCATACAGTTTTCATCTTTTAAAAAACAAACAATCAGAGCCTAGCATGCTATACTAGAATCTTGAAGGTGGCCAAAAACATCACCATAGCAATGCATGTGATTCACTGAACTTCTAGTGCTCTGCAAAAATTGCATACTCCGTTTAGAAAAGAAGTTCATAATATTTCAATTCAGAGTATTATAGCACGTTAAATTGAAAACAAATAAAATTAATAACATGATTAAGAAGATTGTGTCATCCCTCCGAGGTAGACGATTATTCTAATCTTCTAGCTTAAAAAGGTAGCTGCAACAAAACAACACGTACAATAAGCCAACAGAAAGTGGAAGACATGCTGAGTGGAAAGGAAATGGCATCACGGAGACAAAGACCAATGTGAAGTGGAAATCTTGCGCAAAATAGCTTCTGGATCAAGTCAGGTCATTAGGAGTAACCATGTTTTTGAACTGTGGCACTGATGACTGACCAAATGGAATTCCGATTCACTTCTCTGAAATTGAAGACTAATAATGAAATAAAGATAAAACATACAATTCATGATAATTTTATACCAAACTTTTTAAAATGAAAATTTCATGCAATTTTAAACAAATAAAAACTAAATGTACCTAAGCAATTCTAGTGTCATACCAAAATACCAGCACTATTATGTGCCAGCTAATGTGGACACTACTAACATTAACCACCATTTGGTTCTAGATTATAGGAATCACATCATCAAACATCAAATGGCCACACCATGCCCAAAATCTTTATGAAATAGCAAAGCAATGTCAATTTCCACATCAATAATAAGTTTGAACTATCACTATCACTACCAAATAGTAATGTATATTGACTGTTGTCAGCATCATAGGTTAAAGGTTCACCACCATCTACATAGCTTGACACCACTATTCACATTTATGTCACATAAATCAGGTGCCAGTGTGACAAGTGCCATGTGAAAGTGTACACTATGGATGGGCTTATATCTGATAAAGGTGATGATAATGATGTTAATGATGGTGATGGTGATAAAGATTGAGATAGTGATTGTGATGTTGAAGTTTTGATATGGTGGTATGAGATGGTACTAACTTTGCAACAAATGTAAAATACTAGATGAATTTTATTCATTTCTATGTTCATGTCCACCACAACCAAGCCCACGCCCTTTAGGTGCCATCTATTGTACAAAAAATAAAAACATATAACAAATAATAGATATATGATGAACACCCATGCATTTTAGAATAATACAGACCAATGGATTTCAACAAAATATAAGAAAGTCTTTGATAATATAATTATATAATACAATAATAATAGTTTAATTATCAGCATCACTATTATCCTCCAATGTATCTTCTGACATTTTGTCTAATTCTGATGAAAGTTCCAACTCATCTTCAGATAGAAAATGATCATCTTTAATTTCTATTAGGCTACCATTTGAGTCATATAAGTTTTATGGATCTTCATCTGCATGCACAGGCTCAATATTATTTATGTCATCTTTTTGAAATGCCGGTGGAATAGCTAGGTTTGCACTTCTTTGTTGAGATGTTAGTACTTTAAAATTTGATCAAGCTTTAATTTTGAAAATCACCCACTAGTTACTCTTATCATGAGATAAACTCATATATGTACATTAATATACTTGAGTGGCTTGAACTACCACAATAAATAACTCATATCGATTATATCTATGTATATGGTTAACATCCACTAGCTTATAATCCAAATGAATCTTTATACCCATATTTCGTGTAGGATCAAACTAATTACACTTTAATAATACAATCCTATTATTTTTCAGTTCAGGATACTCCAACCCAATAACTTTTGCTAGTTGACCATAATAATCAATCTCATCTACACTATAACTTGTGCCTTTAATGCATACCCTCATTGTTGTTTTAGAAGAACCGTACCTAATTGTGTGAAATTTATATCCATTGACAAAATACCTAGAATAAGTTGTCACATTCAGACCTTTACTTAGATTCTGAATGAATATATTGGAATCTCCATTTGAAAAATCATTTTCCTGTCGCATAAATTAAATAAATGATGTTAATAACTAAAAGATACTAATAAATCAAATAATTCAAAAAATTAAAACTTAATAATTCTCACATAGTTTTTGAACCAATTCATAAATTCTATTTCTAGGATATAATTTACCTCATGGCTATAAATGGTTGGATGTCTGTTTAAACTACTCAACATAAACACTACAAAAATATAAATAGAGGGAGAACAAAGTAAATCAATTTTTAATTATTCCTTTTAAGGACAAAATTAAACTATGATTAAACCTACAATAATTTTGGGTATACATACTCAATATATTGTGGATCCTCTTCACAATTAAGTAAAACATATCTCTGGGTTGCTTTGTAGTCTTCATCTATCATACATCTTTTTTTTTCTCTTCCAAATGCTCTTCAAGGGTGCTTGAAGATAGATAGCTTATCCATAGAATAATCTTCTACCAGCACATAGCCTTCATCAATCCGAGGCACATTTCTATTTTTTGTATTGACATGATCCTCAAAATAATAAAAACAAAAAGATGATGATTCTTCTACTAAATATGCATTGCAAATTGAACCTTCAACTCTTGCATTGTACTAACATTTAATTTCAACTTATAAAGATACCTACAACTATAATATTAGGTTTCAATTATATCAAATTACAATATTAATTTATGCTTGAAATAATAAAACACCACTACTTATATTTATTTACCTCTCAAAAGGATACATCCACATTTATTGCACTAGCCTGGCTATCTTTGCTACATATGCCAATTAAACTAGAAAATGCTCCATTTATTTAAAAATGCTCGGTGAGAATATCCATTCAAGCTTACAAATAATAAGAGGTAAGTTATTCTCCAGTCTCACCATGTCACCTTTTTTAATTTTGGTTGCAGTTAGCTATTTGAAGAACAAACTAAGTTCGATATGGACCTTCCAAACACTTAGGAGAAGAAATTCACGAAATACAATTGGTATTATTCTCTGCATAAATACATAACAGTCATGACTTTTCATTCCAAATAACTTAAGATTTTTTATATCCACACATCTACCCATATTTGATACATATCCATCAAAGAATTTCAAATTTTTAACTCATTCATACAATGTCTATCTT